>OX439131.1:34853804-35141304 GCA_949318235.1 Ecdyonurus torrentis | reverse complement strand
ACATGCACCATTAACTAAACATTTCTTGCACCTTAGGGAATTCAATAATTAATTGTCTTGTTTAATTATTAATTATATAATAAAAAATATATAAATTATATTAATTAAGAATTTTTATCCTAAATTTCATTTTTGGTTACTTAAAAAAAGTTTTAATCATCTTTTTTTATATATTTAATAAATTATGTAATATACAATCTTGAAATAATGTGCATAATCTCTTAATAAAGTTCAAATTATATTACATAAATATATATATAAATAAAATATATTATTTATACTTTACGTTGGCATTAATATAACGAAATTATGCATGTGAAATACCTTTTTATTTATATTTTTGATTACTATTTTGTCTCTATAATGTTTAGAATTATATATTTTGCTTTTAGTGCTTGTAATATATAATATTTTTTATTTTTAAATATTACACTTACTTGTACTATATAAAGTTATAACATAGTACATTTAAATTATTGGGTCTTTTTTTATAGTATGACACAATAATGATGTTCGTAAACCCTGTTTTTCGTGCTCCAAACCGCACAAAAAAAAAATTACGATCACCCAATGCTTTTTAAATGGAAGTGCGCATTTTTTGGAGCAAGGGAACAGGGTTTACGAATATCATTAGTATTAAATAGGTGAACTATTATATTTTTTTATATTAAATAATAACAAAATAATACAGATTTTATGTTTATATATAATAAAACACAGTACGAGAACGTATAATTAATTAGAAAATTCAACGTGTTTAAAAGTACAAAATACTTTGTTGTATAATAGTGCGATGTGGTTGTTTTAAATACAGCAGAGAGGAGTATTCTAATTTATATATTGTTATACTAACTAGCTTTATTACAAAGAGGAGAGAGAGAGAGAAGAGTGCGATAGCGAATGAGGTTAATTATCGTTAGTGTGGAGCAGAGACTAAACTGTCAGGCTTAAACCTCGCCCTTTCAAAAATTTGTAAATTGTTTTTCCTTGCATTTTTTTGAATAAAGACGATTATTTATTTATTTATTTATTTATTTATTTATTTATTTATTTAAACATGCATCTTGTAAAACTGTAACTCTTTACAATAATAATCCCCAATGCACGATTTTTTTTCCTTTCTTTTTTTTCTTACATAGCTGATGAAATCAAACACCCTTTTCTCCAAGAAAATATATATTATGCTAATAATAATAAAATAAAATGGTTTTAGTACCTTTAAGAGTTGCTCTCTTACATTCATTTCCAATCGTGATACTGACATTTTTATGTCCACATAACAAAATAAAATAAGTCAACAGTTTAATTTAAACCATAGAAATTAAATTTTATTCAATCATGACTTTTATTAATATGCATGATTTCAAAAAAACTTTATTTTCATAATGTATTCAATCATACAATAATAAGATTTGTATTTCAAAGTTTCAATTTAAACCTTTTACAATTAATTTTTTGAGTTACAAAATAACAGAACATTACATTACATTGATAAAATTGAGCTTTTTCACGAGCCCTTTTCTCTCTCTCTCTCTCTCTCTCTCTCTCTCTCTCTCTCTCTCTCTCTCTCTCTCTCTCTCTCTCTCTCTCTCTCTCTCTCTCTCTCTCTCTCTCTCTCTCTCTCTCTCTCTCTCTCTCTCTCTTTGTACCTGAAGACGGTGTATTTACCTTTGTGACAATTGTGTTCATTGATAAGCAAATTGCGCTCACTCGCTTGCTTGCTACAATTGTATATACGTATATAGTTATATAGTATTGAGTAAATAAAGCATTTACCTTGCCATTTACAACCGCGCGTTCTTCTTCTATTTCCCTCGACACAATTCATCTTTCTCTCCTCAAACACAAAGCATGTAAAGTCTCGTAAACTTTAAATACTCAAATTAAATTATTATCATTGTGAATATACTTTAATTAATATAAAATGTCTATTAGTTTTTTTTTTTTTTTTTTTTTTTTTTTTTTTTGTATGTAATGTTTCTATAAGCTTAAATTTTTAGCTTATAATATTTTTAAAATTCATTTGAATGAAGATAAGTTTAAAAATGTCTTTTGTTATAGATATATAAAAAAAAATCTTTTGTGAGAAAGTTATAAAAAAAAAAGATAGAGAAAAGAATAAGAAGAAAAAAATACTAAAATTTGGGGTTAAAAGTTTTAGTGTAGAAAGTTTAAGTGCTAAAGTTTTATTAAGGTCCAAATTGTGGAAATCCCTTTTTGTTGGTTGCTCGGTAAGCTGTTCAGGGCTTTCTCTCATCTATTATCAAGTGTTTGCGACTCTCTCTCTCTCTCTCTCTCTCTCTCTCTCTCTCTCTCTCTCTCTCTCTCTCTCTCTCTCTCTCTCCATGGTCGAAAGAAGAAGCACGCTGCAACAACTCTATATATTCTCTCATACTACCCTCATACCATCTTTTAAACTCGATACAGGACAGGGAATCTGGCTGGCTGGGTTGTTATATACAGAAAACTCAGTAAGTTTAGTTGGTACAGGGATTTGACAAAAAAGTTAAAAAACTGCTCTTGTCGTTTAACTTTTAGCAAGTTTTGAAACTGGTGCTCGCTCTCCTTCTTTTTCTTCTCCTTCCTTAATACTTTTACTGTGGCGAGCAAGAAGCAATCTACACCCGCGTGACTCCTCTTCTTTTTGCTGCTAAGAAAAAAAAACTCGATAACCTATTCCAACTATAAAAGAACTTTTCAAACTGTAACCATTAAAGTTTTAAATGCCTTTTCCCTTATATTATTATTTATCTCTGTCTTTGAAAAAAATCTTGAAAAATAACAGCATTTCTTTTTAAAAAATATACTTTTAGTTTATAACTTATTATGTATATTTTATACACAAAAAAAAATAGTATAATTAATTAAACGTATAAATTTTTATAATGTGAAATAATTTCACGGTTCGTATTTAATTAAAAAGTTATTAATCAAAAAACAACAACATTATTTCACATGAAAGCCTTTAGCAAAATTTATAAAATATATTTTGAAACAAAAACGAAATCATCCTCTCACCTCTCTCTTTCTATACGTAAAAAGACTTAAAAGTTAGTTAAATTTATTGTATACCAAAAAAGGGTAAGCTATTTTGTTATATACGTATAACTTGTAACTTTGGGATGCCTTAAATGAAATTATTGCCATGATAAGCCGAAACATTTCATTAAGATAAGTGGACTATGAGGGTTGCTGTGTTGTTTTTGTATAGAAGCAGTATTCTACTTTGTCCACCCCGCGCTCAGCAAAACCGCTAGCACTTAACCTTATTATATATAAGAGAATAAGGCTCGGGTTGGGCGAGAGGGAGGGAGTACAGATCAACAAGGGAATTACTTGTATATAAATACAAGACGAATTTACTAACAAACAAAAACAGATTATCTTAAAGTTACAAGAAACCTTATTACTGTCAAAATGTTCAAAAAAGAAAAAAATATTATATAGATCATAATTTCATTTAATATAGATACTGGCATCAAAAAAATATAATATATTATATAGAAACTCTATAAGATACTAATTTTAATCTCTCTCTAAAAACGGAGATATTTCATTTTTGTATAGAAAACAACAAAACTGATGGGCAAACTTTGTAATTTTGTCAATTGGTAACTATATGATTAGTTTTTTTTCTCTAAAAGAGAGAAAGCGACAATCAACTTTTTTTAAAAGTGATTTTTGCTTAGATGTGTTATTTGATTCATTAGCTATAAAGCAATTTTCATTGATTAGTGCTTAGATAGCAGCAAACTAAATAGTAATAGCGTGCTAGCTTACTGTATATAGCTATAGCTAGCTTGCTGGACCAAATAGACTGGCAGAATGATGAATGCCCAAGCTAATGAAGACATAGTGTCAATAGAGAGGCTAATTGCTTTAATGCCGGACTTGGCAATTGCCTTGCGTGATGCTCTCTCTCTCTCTCTCTCTCTCTCTCTCTCTCTCTCTCTCTCTCTCTCTCTATCTCTCTCTTTCTAGCTAGACGTTTAATAAAAATACTGCTCTCTTTTCTCTCTCTCTCTCTTTCTTTCTCTTCCTCTATTATATAATACTGCACACGAGTGTTGGTGTGTGTGTTATATACAATGCGGTTATAACATTAATCGTTTACAATCAACATAATACACGTTTTAGTATAGAGATAAAAAGTCTTTTATTTACGACGATGCGAGAGGGTCCAAACATTAATCGACAATATTATACGATGCTCTTTTCATTTTGTGATGTAATTGTATACTGCCTAATTAAACCTTAATTATGTGTCAATTATATAATTATTAATATAGAAAAGAACTTTTTTTAGATAACGAGACTGGGAAAAAATTATTGCCTTATTTCTTTACCAATTCTATCAATTTATTCTGCATTAAAAATCAATGTTATTTTTATATTAGTATATTTGCAAATTTATCGATATTTATTTAAAATCCTACATTATAATACTAATATACATTGAAGAAAATGTTTTATAAAAAAAAGGCCATTTTATATAATAAAATAAAAATGGTACAATGCGTACCTTTAGTTTGTTATTCAGATCTTTTTAACGTTTAAAAACAAAAGTTTCATTATGTTACTTCTTGAAATGATTTATTTCTCTTAAAGGCATGCAAAAACACTAAAAACAAGCAGCTTATATGTGTATATTAAATTCATTGTGTGCGAGTGAGTGAGGTGGTGTGTTACGTTCATTGAATTTGCGACTCCAAGTGAGCAGACTCTCTCTCTCTCTCTCTCTCTCTCTCTCTCTCTCTCTCTCTCATAAAGTTGTAGAAACTCTAAATTGGAATTGTTTTGCACTTTGCAGTAACATGGAACAGAAGTAGAGAGCGATAATGAGTGAAAAATAAAGGAAGAATGTTGGTGAAAAATATTCCACCCTATTTCACTCAACAATAAATCTAAAAAGACGAGAGAATTAAAAGAGCAGGATGGTATATAGAGATGTATGTCAAGATATTTAAATATATACACAAAAATAAAAGTTTTGTACTATTTTTGCATTCTTTGTTATATATATAGAAATAGTTCTCAACTTCTGATTGTAATGAGCTAATGTGAAATATAATATATTTCACGTTCTGTATAATGTGAATAATTTTAATTTGTATTTGAACTCTTTTGATATACAATATAATACTACCATCAACAAACTTTTTGTTTTTAAATAGACTTTCAGAAGCTATTTAAAAAACCATTAAATTAAACTTTTTGTTTTTCATATTACATAAAAATTTAATCATAATAGCTTTTTTTTTTATTCTTGCTTTTTTTTTTTTAAAAAAAAATTAAAAAAAAAAAAAAAAAAGTTTGATGAATTGAGGATACAAAAAATAAATCTTAAGTTTACAAAAGTTTTAATATTATATAATTCTATAAGTTTCTAACAAAACAATTTTGAAAGATTCATTACTAATTCATTATTTGAAAACTCCCTCACGATTTTGTTTGACAAGTTTGAGCCGATATAGCGTGTATTTTTTGTACGCGTGCCCTTTACTGTTTTTTTTTTTTTTTTTTTTTTTTCCTGTACATATTTTATCATCACGACGGTGCAATCTTATCTTAGAATTATTTTACAACACTTTTCACGCTTATATACTTTTTTTTTTTTTTTTTCCAAATTGAAAATTTGTTCTTTGATGTTCATCCATCACCCATGTAAAACAAAAGCAAAATGTTAACTTATTTTCTGATAAAAAGAATATACAAATTGATTAATCGTTTCTTTATACGTATCATGAAAGGTATAATGTTATACGAGACTAGAATGAAAATATGAATTATAAATATTAAATTTATTGATGCGTGCTTTTTTTTTTTTTTTTTTTTTTTTTTTTTTTGCAAGTATTATTGGTTTTTAATTTAATAAATTTTTACGCCCTCTATTTTTTTAATACATAAAACGTTCAATCGTTATAATTCGATTGAAGTTTAATCACTACAGTAATAAATTTCATACATATGAAATTTTTACATTTGAATAAATTTATTGGAAAAGCTTTTTACATAATTGCTTATTCAACAACATTGAAAAAAATATAATCATATATACAAAGTTTATATCGAAGTAAAAGTTATGCTGCAATTTTTCGTTGCTTTATTATTTATATTTTTTTTCCTCTTCTTCTTCTTCTTCTTCTTCTTCTTCTTCTTCTTCTTCTTCTTCTTCTTCTTCTTCTTCTTCTTCTTCTTCTTCTTCTTCTTCTTCTTCTTCTTCTTCTTCTTCTTCTTCTTCTTCTTCTTCTTCTTCTTCTTCTTCTTCTTCTTCTTCTTCTTGACGTTGATGGCCCTTATCTTCTAAATTTAAATTTTTTTGAAAGATAATATAATAAAGTTATGCGAGTAGAATGTGACAAAAAAATCACCTCTTTTCTTACGATAGGAATAAAAAAATAATAATAATAAAAAAGAGAAGGATCCTTATGTGTTCGAGAGCACACACATATTGCAATCATAATGGCCCGTGCCTAAAAAGAAAGGAATTTTAGATGCAAAAAGAAAATAATGGCTTGCTATGCCGTGCCTCATTGGATTTTCTTTTCTTCTTTTTCTTCTCTTTGTATGTTTACTATATAGAATAGAGACAATGTATTGGGAGTCGAAATGTTTTCAAAGCTTCAAAAAGTGCTTTTGTTTTTTGCCCCACACGATGTGTTAGAACAGCTCTGGCAACTTTACTATCAAGTACTATATAGGCGGCAAGCATCGTATGGTATGCCCTGACAATCCTCATGCTGTTTCTTCTTTTCTCTCAGCATCTAAAAACACCATCAGCATCAAACAACAACGAAACGTTTTGGCTTGCCTCTTAGTATATATTATATATACATATACTTAATGTAGGGAAGCAGAGTATAAAACCCCAAGAGTAATTACTGTAAAGATATATTGACGCTGACTTACAATGTTTTTAGTCCTCATCTTATCTTAATTTATCTTACTTCTTTCTACTTCCTTTCCCCCCTTCTTTTATATTAAGCATAAGATTTCTTATAAGATTTTTTTTTTTTTTTTTTTTTTTTTTTTGGCAGACAGTTTAGAAAATTACACGTATTATTAAATGTAAAATATTATTTTATAAATTTTTAATAACATTTCTTTGTTTGAAAGAAATTTGAACATCAGATAGGAAAAAAAAAAAAAAGAGGAAAATTTCCTCCCGAAAAAATATTTTTCTTTGCTTGAGGTGAAAAGATTTTTCGAAGCCTTTAAAATTGAGTATCTGATGAAAGAGCGAGAAAGAGAGAAGAGAGAGAGACTCAAATTATGAGGAAGTTTTTTTTTTGCATCAGCCCCTGGCGACATTCGCACCCATTTGCGTCATACGAGAAGTTCCTAAAAATGATGTTAGCACCTCCTATCTCATTCACATAAATATATCGTCATACGTGATATCCCTATAGAGAGTGAGAGAGATTTTGATTTAATATTCGACACTCCGGCAATCGATCACACGAACTAGGGCTCATCTTCCATCGTACGAATATTGCCTCTAGTCTAACGACTAGACTAGTCCCAACCATTTTTCAAGTATCTTATACGTAATACAATAAAAAAAAAAAAAAGAAAAAAGACGAAGAATAAAAAAATCAAGATACCTTTTTATAATTTAATAATAAATCCATCCCTTAAGCACTCGTAATCCTTCTTCAATGTAATAATTTTTCCCTATAAAACGTCGACCTTTCCATCATGCCATTTTTTTTCCTCATTGAATTTTATAAAAATATAAAATAATAATGAAATCTTATAAATATAATATCTCGAAATTAAATTTTTATCTTATGTTGCTATTTTTAGAATCATAATTAAATCTTAAACGTAATATTTTCCTCTTTTTTTATATAATTTATACAAAATGCTTATTTGCATATAAGGCTCTTTAATCACAACGATTATATAGTTGCAAAAATAAACAAACGCATAGATCTGTTTATATTGTATAGAATTTTCTCCTTGTTAGTTTGAAGCTTAAAAAGAAGGCGATTTCTAAATATAAATTATATATATACATATTATTTAAAAAAAAAAAGAAAAAGAAAAAGAAAGAGTAACATAAAAGGAAGTTGCTTGTCTTTTTGAAGTTAAAGAGATGGACGGGTTGATTTGGAATGTACGCCCTTTTTGTCTTGTGTTTTTTAGGCGGCGGACTATATAGTTATAACATACAGGGTGGGGTTTCCTCCCGTCCGTCGGCCTGATTTCCCAACACTATGTACTCGCTTGGCTGGCGTAACAACCACTTTACATTATATATACCTTCAAAGAGAACATACACTAGAGTCGATTAAAAAATAAAAAGAGAGAGAGAGAGAGAGAGAGAGAGAGAGAGAGAGAGAGAGAGAGAGAGAGAGAGAGAGAAGTAGTGGTTGTTGAGTGATAAGATTATTATTTTCTATGTTAAAGATAAAATTATACATATAAAATCCAGATTTTAAAATTTGATAATTATAATGATAAAAAAGAGGAAACAAAAACTTCTAAATTTTCTTTTGCTCATATTTTGTTTCCCCAGGAAATACTGTGAGACTGTGCCATTTTATACATACATGATTATAAGATAATATACATATTACATGCATATATTTTTTTAAATATATACGACATAATTTTCAAGATCTCAAATGTAGACTGTTGAAACTGTGGTACCAACAATTTTAATATCTT
This sequence comes from Ecdyonurus torrentis, assembly GCA_949318235.1. Taxonomy (NCBI): domain Eukaryota; kingdom Metazoa; phylum Arthropoda; class Insecta; order Ephemeroptera; family Heptageniidae; genus Ecdyonurus; species Ecdyonurus torrentis. The sequence continues at coordinate 35,132,631 of OX439131.1, read as the reverse complement.
TTATAATGCTCTCTCCAAAATATTTTTTTGGATGAAATATCAAAATTATAAACAATAATAAATCGGTATAGTTCCTTTCATATATATCTAGCAATAAATTCAGACATAAGCAATAAAAAAAGGTAAACAAAAATCGGATAATATTTTAAATTTTAACATTTTTATAACACTTATATATACAATAATATAATGTATTTAATAAGCACATACTGTATAATGATAATAAATTATTAATTAAATAAACTCATAAACTTGGCTTCTACGACAAAGCTTAAAATATTATCATGTTGATGTTCACTAATATTATATTTTAGCATAAAAAAGTAAAACTTGATGTCATTGTGGTATAGTGACGTCACATAGTCACCGCTTGATGTAACTTTAGCTTATATAATGTATATGAGTCACGACGTGACTCTAAACTGTGAACTCAGATTATCATTAAGTAATGTTGACTTAGGTGTGCATGGAAGGAAAAAAAACTTATATGTATAATTAATGCTTTGCTATATAAACTTACTCCCTATATAGCTTTTATATAATGTGTGTGTATATGCTTGTAGCTATAGAATTTTTGATGACATCTCTCTCTCTCTCTCTCTCTCTCTCTCTCTTTCTGAGACGTCAGTTCAGAGTATAGGATAATAAGCACAGAGAGAGAGAGAGAGAGAGAGAGTAATGTTTTTTCATATTCTCTTCTTCATGTATATAAGAAAAGCAAAGGTTTATATTACACTGTGTATTAAATATATAAAATATATAAAATGAGATGAATTTAAAGTTGAGGGAGTGCTATCTTATTATATGCATGGTTTATTTGTACCTCATCCTTTATACTTGAGTGAATGTTTTGACTTTTCCACGTAGAGGAAGTCATTGAAGGGAATATTATATATATATATATATATATATATATATATATATATATATATATATATATATATATATATATATATATATATATATATATATATATATATATATATATATATATATATAATATTATGAAGTAAAGAATATAATATAAAAAGAGGAAGAGGAATTCTTTATTTAAAGCTGTTAAAAAAGATGACACGTACAAAGAAAGAAATAAGTATAATAAAGTTTGTGTATTTATATCATTACGTCACATCCGACAATTTTTAGTAATTTACAATAACAATAACAAATTAAAATTATAAATGAATAGTTTAAAAAAACAAACATAATGTATTATATAAGAGTATAAATATTTAAATATACGTTATATACCATAAGTAAAATGAAAAAGTTATAGTTTTTATAGTTTTTCTATTAAAAGATTTTTTCTCTCTTTTTTTACTTTTCATTATTTATAATAAAAGATATTATATAGGTATAGTTATGTATACGTGTTGCGTTTGCGTGGAAGCCTCGCGGGGACTTTTGCTTATTTCCGTGTTCATTATATATTAAACATGATTAAGTTATATAGACTGATGATGATTGTAAAAATAATAAAATACAGAGGCACGTGCCAAATGATATTTTCATGTTTATACAATAAAATTAGTCATCAAATTATAAAAACTGTATTTATACGTATTTTCCAAAGATTTTATTATTCCATGCATGTATATAACATTTGAAGCTTCTCTTTTGTTGAACTATTTTGTGTTCAATGTTCAGTGTTTTCTATATACCTCAGGTTAATTATAAGCTAGGTGCCAAATGAGTAAAGCTATAGTGGCAAAGGAAACAGTAATAATAACAGCTACAGTATTCGTTCAGTTTACACAAAAGACGTAATATGACTTTTGCTTTCTCGTATACCCTCATACAAAGAAAGACAACTCGTATTATTATTATATTATGTGTTCATATGTGTTTGAACAGTTCTACTAAAGAGAGGCGTGGCTGGTTGTAAGGAGGTATAGCGTCACATCGTGTGACTAAATTATGTCGTAATTGGAGGTAATAACACAATGCCATTAAAAAAAATTTGTCTCGATCACAGAGAACATGAAAAAACGATGTGTGGACAGCATAGGAATTATATTTTCTTCTGTATAAAATTTTAAGAAAATATTTTAGCTATTTTTTTTAATTATAACGATCCCCCTCCTATCTCTCTCTCTCTCTCTCTCTCTCTCTCTCTCTCTCTCTCTCTCTCTCTCTTGACTCATTACATTTTCAACAGCTATTTTTGCTTCATACTTTGTTAAATATTTTCAACTGAAAATGCGACTGTTCTCCAAAATGGTTGCGAAATGAATAACTAAGTACTGTGTGCGTACTTTAGAGTAATGTGTGCACAAGCAAAGCAGACTATGTTTATAAAGTGACATTTATGTCGCAAGAATGTAGTTACACACCACAGGGTTAAACTTTTTTTTTTTTTTTTTTTTTTTTTTTAAGTAAAAGCATATACATACATTCATACAGGACCCCCACATATGAAAGTTTTTTTCAGGAACACGACTCATGCATTTCCCCTCATAAAAGCAAACCGCGTGTGCACTCTGTTTTAACTGCGACGATACATAGAAAGAAAAAAAAAGCCATTACCACGTATAGTGTTAAAAACGTTCCTCATCAACACTTCCTATATAGTTCTATATCTTGAAGACAATTTTTCATTATAAATCTAAGGTGATGTAATGTTTTTTTTCTAAAAGTTTTAAAATACTAATTTAAAGATGTTATATGAAGGAGAGTATAAAAATGCGAGGGTGTTGAACTCTTTTGCAATGAGTAAAAAGTATATAAGCGCTGTAAGTAATGCTTTTTTTTTTCTCTCTACTTCTTCTTATACTCGCCTCTTTCAAGTACTTATAGCTTGTAGCGTCATGACTATATTTGGACCATATGTAAACTGTTGCAAAGCTCTCCCTGTATAACCATGATTCATCTTCTTTCTCTTTTTCTCCATATATCAATATTGTAAAAAAAAATAATAATAATACATAGGGGAGATATAACATTACTTCTTTTATATGTATAAATATATTACATCTCCAACATTAAATCTGTTCATCTTAATAATTATTTGTGCTATTTCTTATGTAAGCTTTCATTTTTATTCTATATATACCTGTAATATAATGATGGGGGCGTTATTATATAAATATAAAGTCACCTATTGATAAAAAAATATTATATTAAAAAGTTTTTAATTCATAACTAGACTTAAGCACTAAAAGCTGATAAATGTTCTTTTTTGTTTGTCTGTCTCTGTACTGCAATAGTTCTAACAAAAAAAAAAAAAGAAATGTCTAGCCCTAGTGAGAGACCTTGTGACGTCATATTTCACTCCCACACGCAAGTTACCTTCAAAACGGTCATTAGCCTTTTTTTATTCTCTTGTGAACTAAAAGTTATAGTAATAAATATTTTTTTTCAAATATCTTTCTCCTATATTATGCATTAAAAATATATTTCAAAGTACAACAAAAATAATAGCGTTACAATTATTTTGTATCTTTCCATCATGCTTTTGTTAGAAGAATAAAAAAAAAAGAAAAAAAAAAAGTAAACACAATTTTTGATGAGAAAAGTATTAAATTATAAATGAATTATATTGTTGTACCAGAGAGAGAGAGAGAAGGAGAAAGAGAGAGATGTAATGATGAAAATTATACACACACATTCATTCAGTAGCACATTAAATAAAGATTATATAATATATATATATAAGAAGGAAGTAATTTGGATTATTGTGTAAGAAATAAACTTGAAATTGTATGAAAATATCATGAATATCAAATTATATTTTAAAAACTGTTAAAATTTTAATGTACATCATAGTCAAGTTGACGCTAAAAGAAACATATTTACATAATATATATATATATATATATTTATTTTAAAGTACATCAACGTTAATTTAACTTTTATCTGAATTTCATTTCTCGTCATAAAAATCTTTTTTTTTTTTTTCTTTCTTTTTTTCTTCTTTTTTTTTTTTTGCAGAAAATTCTTTTTATATAACATTAAAATAATAATTTCTCTCACATTAAAATAAAGTATATTATATATTATTAATGTGGGACTAAGCAACGTTTATCTTTTTAAAATTTATTATGAAAAGTTTTATTATTATTCTAAACAATATAAAAAAATTATATTAAATTTATTAAACTTTTATTCAATTGCTGTAAATAAATTTTTTATCTTTATCGTACAAAAAAAAAGTTAATGAATAGAAACAAACAAACATATAAATTGTATAAAAAAAGATAAATAAAATTACAATTGAGTTCGCGTATTTTTTGTTTGACTTCTGCATTGGCCGTTATTGATTTAATCAAACATTCAATTGATTTTTTATGAAGGTAAATTTTCTATTGTTTGAAAAATAGAAGTTTCTCTCTCTCTCTCTCTCTCTCTCTCTCTCTCGTTTCGATCGGATGGCATGAGTCACTTTCAGACTTACCTCATCTCTCAACCACCTACTCCTCCACCCCCCCCCCTCTTCCACTCTCAAGTGTATGTGCCTCAAGTGTATGTATGGGGGAAGGGGGGGGGGGGCGATCGATTCTTATATACCGACCACAATTGCTTGTTTCATTAAACATTGGCTATTTTCTCTTTATCTTCTTATATTAATGACACTGTCAAAGAAATGACTGTATATGAATATAAATTACTATTCATTGCTCTGGAGGGAGTGAAAGAGGGACATCACTTCAAATATTATAATAATGATAATATTTACGAAGTATTTCATAAGCTTCTTTTTTAAGAATGACATCATCTTATTTAATTTAAATACGAAATATAATTAAAATAATCTTTCCAGGAAACTTTTTTTCTTCTCTTTTTATAAATAAGATGATAAAATTAAAATATAATAAAACCATTCTGTGTTTATAAGTTTTTAAAAAAAATCATAAAACTCATTTTACGAGTTCTATGAATTCTTATAGATAACGATTTTTTTATAGTGGTCTCTTTTTATTGATACAAGATGATGACTCGTATTATATTTCTGATTTCTGATTGACGAGTAAGAGCAAAATAGTAAAATATTGTGAATTTATTTTTTAAATTGGGATATAATATGTGGAAGAAATTCTTACATAGCTTTGCTTTATCAAATAATTTCAATTTTCTTGATCATATATGTCTATAATAGTTGTTACTCTCTGCCATACACACAAAAAGTGAGGAGTATTGTTGCAATGAACGAGCAGACATCTGAGAAAAAGTGTATAATGTCAGCTTCTGATTCACAGCAAATACGTGCGTTTGAGTTTACCACGCCACTTTACGTCGTAAGAAAAAAATATAAATAAAAAAATCTTGGCGTCACATCAGTAGAGGACGAGGTAAAAAAAAAATTATCTTCGCTGTGCTATAACGTGATGGCTTACGGGCAGTTCTCACGCCCCCAAAAAAACCTGAAGGCCACGATTTACTATTACTGTAGTAGATTTTTGCTTTAGGCAAAGGGGCTGATACACATATAATATATTATTTTGTAATGTATGTATATGCATACGTTAAAAATATAAAGAATATGGCCTAGTTTTGTTTTTTAGACCATTTTCAAATTGTATTTAAAAAATAATTATCATTTTAAATTTTAATTGAATAAATAAATTCTTCACTACGTCTTTTATTAAGTAGACTGTCATCTTTCCTACTCGATAACATTCCAGCCACGAAAAATAATGCACTAAATATACATACAAAGGAAATAGTTTTGTTATTTTTCCCAAGATATTCGTCTACCAAAAATAATGAGGAATTTTTTAATGTATTTTATATTATAATGTAAGTGTAAAATAGATAAAATAAGTGTGAGTAAAGCTATATGTGTGCGAGTTTGTTAGTCTCTAGTGACGTCACAAATAGAGAGAGAGAGAGAGAGAGAGAGGGTTAAAATTTGTAGGAGTTTACATCGCTTTTTTTTTGTATAAAATAGTGTGCGTATATCTCAGGAGATGCCTAAGTGTGAGTGGACCGTAGCAAAAGTAAAGTAAAGCATAGGAGGGACACACATCACATACATACTGTATAGCAACGGGACTGAGGCTGAAAATAAAGTGTGGGAACTCCGGACAACCAAGGCCGTACTATAAAACTAGTACTCACTAACTTTCAGAGAGCTTCTACATTTTCAGCTTTTTTACCCTCTTTTCTCTCTTCTCTCTCTCTCTCTCACACACACACACACACATACTATTATCTCTCTTCTTTTTTTTTCTATAATATACTTTTCTTTTCTACTCTTTCCAATTTAGCTACAGTGAAAAGTTATTTGCTACAGAAAAGTATCCAAGAACAATTCCTTCTACTTAAATAAAAATTGCTTCCTTTTTTCTTTTTTTTTTTTTTTGTGTATATATGTTTGTATTTTTAATATGCAATGTATGAGGGGTGCATAAAACAACATAATTTTTTTCTTTACTTAAAAAAATATATTAAATCAAAGTTAATATTGTATTGATTTATAAATCTCTCTCTCTCTCTCTCTCTCTCTTACTATTTTACATAAGCTTTGATATACCAAAATACTATATACCCTGCATTTATATATACATACACTATATATTATACTGTATAATATGTATAATGTTATAAAAGCTGATTAAAATTTTTACCGAGTAAGATTTAAAGTTTAGTTTTGAACTTTTATATAACAGTAAGCAGTTTTGAAAAAATATATATTTTTTAATATAATGTGTACGTGGTAGTTTTTTTTTTTTTTTTTTTAATATATTATTATTATTATAAAAAGCAGTAAAAATTAACATGCGGTACAAAGTTTTTGGACAAAAGAGTAAGGTATTGAAATGCGAATTATAAGTTAGGTGCACACCCGCAAGGCTTATATAGGGCAAGTTTTATATCGTTATAAATATATATATGTATGGAAAAGTTTTTTAATGTTAATTTATAGGATTTTTTTTTTATACGATACCGTTCAATGTTACATAGTTAAATTTTTTTCCCCTTGCGCGAGTTTTTCATCATCAAATCCCTCATGGCAATTTAAATCTAAAACATGACAAAAATATAATAATAAAAAAGTTAAAAAAAAAAGTGAGAGAGACAGAGAAAGAGAGAGAATTTTGAAAGGCAATGGTGTTTGATGTTGCATATGGAGATGAGAGGTTAATATGGAAATGAGGTTTTTTCCCTCTCGGCTGAGCATGAATGAAGGGTAAACGAACGGAACATTATATATATATATATATATATATATATATATATATATATATATATATATATATATATATATATATATATATATATATATATATATATATATATATATATATATATATTATTTATATATATACATATACTCACACACATTTTCTTAATGTATATATGAAAAAGATAATTCTCGATTACCTCCTATTATAATAATAAGAAATATGATCAGATTTTCTTACTACATATATAAGAAACAAATTTTACTCTTAAATGAGTTCGTGATTTGTGTTCTTTATTTTGATGAAACATAATGTAAAATATAAAAAAGTGTGACCTGTGTGTTGATTTTCTCTCTCTCTCTCTCTCTCTCTCTCTCTCTCTCTCTCTCTCTCTCTCTCTCTCTCTCTCTCTCTCTCTCTCTCTCTCTCTCTCTCTCTCTCTCTCTACAGGTTAGTTTTGTACAGAAAACATTTTAAAATTTAGTCACGTATATATTGGCAGATCAATGTCGTATACTGCAGCTTGGATGCGCTGAATTAACCCATTAGTAAGAGCAAACATTTGTACTCCTCCTTAAAGTGGGTGCAAGAACCGTGCAGAACAAACGTAAACAATCCAATTTTATCCATACACAAGATTCAAAAAAAAAATCTTACTTTTCTTATAATAAATAATATTTTAACAAAATATTTTATAAGTTTATCAATTGATTTCTTTTGTCGGATTTTATTTACGTTTTCTCGTATAATATCAAAGTAACTTGTTTCTGTACTGTATACCACCATGAATGTATTGGGCAACTAAAACTGCCTGTTGTTTTGGATGACAGTAAAACAAAACAATTCACCATACATTTTAATTATGTATAGTAATTTTAAATAGTAATATTGATTTACATGACTTTTGCCCCTAAAAATTAACCTTTTTAAAATTTAAGTTTCATTGAAATATAAACACGTGCATTCTTTTCAGATCAATTTTACAAAAGAAATAAAATCATATCTCCATGCAGTTGTTAAAAAAAATGGACCATCTATACAAAAAAAAAAAAAATTTAATATTATTCTTATAAAGTTGGTTGGTATAAGAAAGCACATAAAATCATAACCTAGTTATGAAACCATGTTTTACTTTGACAAAAAAGTACTTAAAAACTTCATTTCTTGTTCTTATTGTCAAGTTTTTTTTTTTTTTTTTTTTTTTCATTTATTTATTTATTATTATATTTTTAAGAGTAAAAGGTTAATAATATTTTTTACGAGTGTAAACATAAAAAAAAAGTAATAAAAGTGTGAAAAGTTAAAAAATATATATATATTTGAAATTATAGTTGTAAAATTGTAAGCTTATGGAAGCGTTAAGAAACACTGGAAATTGAAATTTAAATACCAGGTGCAAAAATAGGAAATATCAAACAGGGGAAATAAAATAGCAATATAAAAAAATTTAAATATGAAAATCTCGTATAACATAATACAGAAGCTTTTTGTTCCTTGAATTTTTGTTAATTTCTTTTTTTGGGGCGTTTTAAAGTTCACTGTTATATTATTCTGTTGTAGAGTTTAAACTTGTCTGAAATTTTATTGAAAAGTTTAGTTTAAATTACAAACTTTATATATATATATATATATATATATATATATATATATATATATATATATATATATATATATATATATATATATATATATATATATACATATATATAAGGATATATAATTACAAACTTTAACATTGCAATCATATCAAGCAAATTTCAACTTCTGCTTGCACTGTGATTCTTCATGTATATTTAAAGGAATAGACCGGAGAAAAACATGAGCATTTATATAACAAAACACTTGATGGGATTTACATAAATAACATTAGTTTGTTTCAAAACCCAACTGTAGCGCCGTAGCAGTGATCAGAAAATTCGATTTATGCAGCCCGCACAACATTTCATACTAATTTTTGCATATTTCTGACGTCATAAACATGAATTTTCACGCAAATTGTATACTTTACAGTATTTTCACGCTCTCTGGTATAGGGCTACATTAATATTCTGGTAAAAACTGTCATCAGTTTTGAAGATCCCATTGCGAGTTTATTCATTAAAAAGCTCATGTTGTTTTATGTGGTCTATGGCTTTAAGTACACTTTTATAAATTTTGGATGAAAATTTGGACATTTATCTTGTTATAATATAATATTATACTGTATAATAGGGTGAAATCAATGGTTTACAACTTAAGATATATATAGTACTATATTTATTTATATATCAAATAAACACTAAATTTTAAGGGGAAAAAAAAAACGTAAATGATATGCAATGAAATATTTATAAGCATTACGTATTATTATAATGTCACCTATTTAAAATTGTATAAAAAAGAAATAATAATATAAGTGTTAAAGGGTCACTGAAAATTATTATATTATTATGCATTAAATATTTTATTCTTGAGTTGACATAGTTGATGCTTTCTGAAGTATAAGAGAGTTTAGTAATGATCAATGTAGGGAGAGAGAGAGAGAGAGAGAGAGAGAGAGAGAGAGAGAGAGAGAGAGAGAGAGAGAGAGAGAGACTCTCAACAACGCTTGACTTCTATTACACGTGACTACGTTTAGCACCAAAGTAGAAGAGAGAAGTGGCACCTTCTTTTTTACTTCCTCTTCTTCTTCTTCCACTGCTTCTCTCGTCTTTTTTTATTGGGCAATCTTCCAGATCGTTCATTCCTATCTCTCTCTCTCTCTCTCTCTCACTCACTCTATCTCTCTAAATATATATATTTGTATTATCGTAATGTAAAAAGCATATAAGAAAAGAGAGATAACATTGTGTTGATATTTTATACACACCTGTGATTTCAATTTCATTGAGAGATATATTTTTTGTCCCTCCATTGAATTGCAAGCATGTTATTAAGCTAAGAGAAAGAATAAAAAGTAAGAAGAAACAGAAGGGTAGATTTTAAGAAATTAGCTTTTTCTTTATCTCTTCTCTCTAGTAACTTTTTATTTTATATTTTTCAAAAATAATACAAATAAAATTATTATTAAGCTTTTTACAAAAAATATACTCTATTATATTTATTTAATATATTATAATATAATGTAACTTTTAAACAGAAGAAAATAAAAAATAGTATTTCATAAAAATTATGTTGATTTTGTTACGTCATATAAATGTATATATAAATCAGTATATAAAAATATTTAAATTAAAATGTAATAAAAAATGTTTTTCATTATATTATACAAAAGCTAATTTAAATATAGAACTTAATTAAAATATAAAATATATTTTACAAAAAAAAATCCGTACTATTTACATTATATATAAAAAGAGTATTACTAAAAACCTGGTTAATTTTCTACATAATAGAGAGGGTTTTCTCTCTCTCTCTCTCTCTCTCTCGCACTCTTTCTTTCTTTCTTTCTTTCTTTCTTTCTCATTTTATATAAAAAATACAATGCTAGTATTTACAATTATAAAACACAAAAAGGGGAAGAAAAGTTTTGAAAATTCCTTTGCATTTTATGCACGGTACAATAACTACGTGGTACATATTATACATACAGTGCAGTGAGTGTTCTATATTATGGACGGAATTTGTTTTCTCTCTCGCTGTTTTAATTTGAATTGTAGCAATAAATATTTCTGCGTATACGTTTTCTAATTGTTTCATAGAGAAGAGAGAGAGAGAGAGAGAGAGAGAGAGAGAGAGAGAGAGAATAGTTTTTGAGTTAAGATTAAAATACTTCAGGGTATACAGAAAATAAGAGAGAGAGTAAGGGAGAGAGAGAGAGAGAGAGAGAGAGAGAGAGAAAATGAATATAAAAAACATGATGGTAGTTTGCAACTTTTTTACCCTATATATAACGTAATACAAAAATTTTATTAACACTTACATATATAGGGGGTGAAAAAAAAACTTAACTTACTATTAGTATATGACTGAAATCCTAAAACATATAATGCAGTTTTTATTTAAAAATGTTCATTTTTTTTATAATGTTAAAAAAATTGTAAAATAAAATGAGAATTATCTGCATTATTTAATATCCAGAAAAAGATTATCAACATAAAATCGATTAGGTAAGGTGTATATTATGTATCGAATCTTTTCCAAACTTATAATACTATACTATATCGACAGGGGTCAATGACGTCATGGAAATCTCGCTCTCTTTTACGATCCAATGAAGATATAACCTCGTGGATTTTTATGAACAATTCCAATTTTATTGTATCGATCCATATAAAAAGCGATAAAAATAATACTATATATTCATCGTATACATATATACACAACCACAACTTTATACATAGACAAAAAAAAGTTTTTTTTTTCTGTAAACTTTTTTATGGTAAATATAAAAATAAGCATGTAAAAGTACATTAAAAATCATATTTAAATTTAATTGAACAATTAGGAATAAAATTTAAATAAATTTTAAGTTACTATAGTTAGTGTACGTACGTATATTATACTGTTCTGTAATATGTATTATGTTTATTATTATAATATGGGGGGAAACTTTTGCGTTAAAGAAAAGTTAGCTTTTTGGATGCATTTAAGAGGAAAATAGCAAAACATCCCAGTAGAAATAATTTAAATACAAATAGAGTTGTTGAGAGAGAGAGAGAGAGAGAGAGAGAGAGAGAGAGAGAGAGAGAGAGAGAGAGAGAGAGAGAGAGAGAGAGAGAGGATAAGTTTTGCAAAAAAAAAAAAATATATGGGGTTGTTTAACCATACTAAAATAGAACCACAAAAATGTTGACATTTTTTTCCCTCCATTCTCTTGTCATCTCTAAAAAGATTTTTTTTTTCCTTCTTCTTCTTCTTCTTCTCCGTTTGATATGAAATAAAAGTAGGTCAAAATATTGTTGACTTTATCCATATAGATAGAATTTAGCACGAGATAATAAATTTGTTTGTTTTTGTTTGAGGAGATAAAGGAATAAATGATTGGTTTTTGTTTGTTTGAAAAAAGAAATCACTTGTCCTATATATATTGTGGTGTCTTACGAGTGTTTATTTGCTTGCCGCAGGTGGTTACGTCTTTACGTCCGGTGACTAGATAGGGCACGAGATCCAACACCCTCCCTCCAATCTACTCTCAGTCTGCACCAAGATTCGATTTACGGACACTTCACGTCATTTATCTTCAACCAATAACGAATTTTCTAAGGTGAATTTTGCTGGGGTACATTTTTGTTTCTGTCTCTCACTGTTGTTGCTTTTGGCACTAAAAAATATCTTTAGCATCCAAAATCATATATAAAATAATATCTGCAGTTACTTAAAATATTATAAATATACATATTTACTGCTCTATATACAAACAAGGTAGAACATGAAAATATAATTTTCAATACTTTCCCGTGTAAAACAGACACTAAATTACAAACTCACATTATAAATATTATAAATACATTTTATGAAAAATAATATAATAATTGCTTTTATTGGGCAAAATCAGGTTACAAACCTCTCAATTTAATCCAATTGTTTTACTGTATACAGAAGTCAGTTACAAATTTCAATAATCAATAAATAAACAATATGTAATTCAATTTAAATTTTTATAGAATCACCCGTGAGTGCGTTAGTATAAACATAGCATAAATATATATAAATTAGGGAAAATTGCATTCATCTCTTTATTAATAATTTTTCATTTCACATTGATAATAAATAAATTAATTAATAATACAATAATATATTTAAATATGACTCACTTTGAAGCGTTTGACAATTATTATATACAACGGTAGGCTCTTTTTCAATGAATATAATGACATTTATATAACATTGAGGGGGAAACAAACAACACACAAAAAAAATGCTCTTTGATATCACATAATAAAAAAGCCGCGCGCAAATTCATCATAATATGAATATTAATTCATTTATTATTGTTACAAAAATACTGAAAAGTTAAATAGCACGCACTTCTTAAAAGACAGCAGCTGCAATACACTTTTTTTATACAAATAATTTTAACTTTTTTTAATGCTAATTAATTTTTTTTTTTTTTTTTTGTATTTTAGAATTATTTTAAAAAGTAAAAGTTTTTTTTTAAATGAGATTATTATTAAGTTTTTATGCTTTGTTGTGCACGACATATGAAGGTTTATAATATAATGTAAAAAAATATATATATATATATATAATTAGTGTAAAACATCTATTATAAATGTTATGCATTTTAATAAATGAAAGGATGTATTATTTTGAAATTTTCTCTCTTATATACTTTTTTTTTATTTTAAATTATGTAGATTTATTTTTTATATGAATACTAAATCATATTAAAAAAAAAAACGTGTCAGGTGCAGTATTTTGCCAAAAATATGTCCACATGTGTTTATATTGCTTGTAAAGTTTGTAAGATGTCTTGTTTTCTAATAATTTATGTTCGTAAACTATACTTCTACCATATAGCTCGCGTGTTTAGTTAAAAAAACAACAAGGGTTGCTGTAAATTAGGGGATTCAAAGGCATTGTTTATACTTTTTAGGCGTTAGGCCAGAAAAAAAAATCTTGCTATAAAAGAACTGTTTAATATGTAATTTTAACTATAAGAAGTGTTTAAAATGAAAAGGGGGAATATAATCTTTAATTTTTAAATATATCCATTTTTAGATATAAGAAAAGGGGTGAAAACCTCATATTAAGCATTACAAAAAATATACAATATACAAAGCTATTTTCAGCATGCATGGCTTTTGCTATAAATATTGGATAGTATGAAAACAGCAGCTGTAAGCAATAAGCTTTATCGTTCTTGGATAAGCCAAAGAAAGTTATATACATTACAAAAAAAGAGCAAGAAGAAATAGAAACCATTCTGTAAGCCTTCTGGAGAAAATGCTGGTAAAACAAATAAATATAATTTTTCTTATTCTTATTATTTTATTATTATTAAGTTTTGTGGTAACAGTTTTAAACAATTTATTATTTTATTCTATGTAAGTTGGATTCTTTTTTTTTTTTTTTTTTTTTTTTTTACGAACATTTTTTTTTTTTTTATATATATTTCAAATTTGAAAAATATATAACTTGCAAATATTTATAAACGTTCACAGCTTATAGATCATTGACAAAAAACATTACTTACTCGGTAATTTAATGGCTAAAAATTATTTTCTAAGGAATTAAAAGTCTTTGCATTGTTGTCAATTTTCATTTATAATTTAATAACTGGAAGAAAAAAAACGTTTAAGCCAAGTATTATAGTATAGGATAGATAATATAGAAAATTGTTGGTTTTTTCCACTAAAAATGAGAGAGAGAGAGAGAGAGAGAGAGAGAGAGAGAGAGAGAGAGAGAGAGAGAGAGAGAGAGAGAGAGAGAGAGAGAGAGAGAGAGAGAGGTGTTCACTAGCAATAATACTAAAATAAAGCTGATAATATGCTATTGTCAAATTCAAATTCTTTTTAATTAAAAAAAAATAAACAAATAGTCACTGCTGGCAAATCAAATTTTAGTACATACTTTGAAATCAATATAGTAATTCAAATAAAATTCAATTAAAAAAATGATACCTATAAAAATAATATTTTAAATGGTCTATTAAAACATATTACATAATACAATATTTTATTAACAGTTTAATTTTACCATAAAAAAAAAGTTCTAATACGCTTAAAAAAATTTACTCGATAAATTTAAATTTTGAATTTACTATATGCATACATTCATAGATATTTTTTTAAAAAATATTTTCCAATTTATATTGTATTACCTTTTATACACATGGGGGAAGAAAAATGAAAAAAATGATCTTGTATTATATCATGTTATTTGTATAGTTATATAAAAAAATGTAGAAATATGTTATGATAAAAAAAAGAAGAAGAAGAAGAAATATTTCTTAATTTAATTCAAACAGTATATGCTTTTTTTTTCTTCCTATACTTCTTGTCGGATCTAGAGATAACATTTTATGCATACTCTGGTGCACACCGCTGTATAGAACGGGGAATTTTTGTATCTTTTGCTTCTCCAGCTTCTCTCAATGTATATAGCTGGAAAAAAAAAATAGAGAGAACGTATCTCTTGCTTGCTCGCTTGCTTTACTTCCACGGCGTTATCGTTTTTTTTTTTTTTTTTTTGTCTAAACGTGCCGCAGTCTAGTGAAAAATAAAATGAGTGCATACATATGCTGGCGTCAGATCAAACATGAACCATCTGCCGAGTGTGTGTTATGTGTGTGCCCACAAGTACCCCAGTGACGTCACAATATGGGTTTTTATAAAGGATTGTCCGCCAGCTAAAAACCAAATCCATATGTCCAGTAATAAACATTTTTTATAAAAATAAGTTAAATAATAATAACTTCAGAAACTGACTGACATCTGTGAAATATTTATCCAGTTCCAAATTATTTCAATTTGTACCTATTTTCAATATGGTTTTGTTTTGAAACTTATATACAAGTCCGGTGCTCATAATATGTCACTCTTTTTATTGTAGTCAAGTACTTAATGATGTTCGTAAACCCTGTTTCCTTGCTCCAAAATATGCGCAATGCCATTTAAAAAACATTAGGTGATCGTCATTCTTTTGTGGTTTGGGGCACGAAAAACAGGGTTTACGAGCATCATTCTTATCCTACACTTGAAGAGTATATAGGTCGCATGCACTTGCCAAATACAAAAAAAGGTGCATTTTGTCATGTAAACAGGACCGCGATAATATATAGTTTACTATTTATATCCAGCACTACCAGCACGTGCTTTTCTCATAAAAATAACATTGGAAATTTAGCGTGAGTTTTTGAATGTTAAAATATATTATTATCGTGGTCCTGCGTGTATAATCATTCCCATAAAAAATGAAATTGAATTGGCTTATTGCCATTCAATGCAATCAGATGGAGATTTCATTTGACGCATCTATATAAATACATGTTATTCCCATATGCCAATAGAATTTCATTTTTTATTAGAATGACTGTACATAATATCCAGTGCAAGTCACTATATAGGGGAAAAAAAGGCACATTTTCTGTACTTGGCAAGATCTGTACCCACACAAAATTATACTTCGCAAGTACTTTACCAAGAGTGACATAAAAACATGGGTCATGGATTCATTTCAATTTTGAGAAAATGTACTGGATATAAACAGTATTATTTATATACATAACAATCTAACAAGTATAAAACTTGTGTTTGCTGGGATTCACCGTATACAAAGGATCAAAGTATCCATAGAATAATTTAATGTAAAAGAAATGAAAAAAAAATAAATAATAAATAATAATAATAGAATCGTGACCGTATTTAAAAAGTTCTCTGTGAATTGATGATTCAAAACTGTCAAATTTTTAAGATTACATTTTGCACATCGTAAACGGACAAAAAAATAATCACATAATAATCATGCTAGCTTGCACATTTTCAGCACAATTTGTTCAATGCAGCATAATTTATGCTGTACATCACAATTACTGTGTTTTAATAGCATAAATATTATGTTGTACAGCATAATTATGTTGTTCTAATTTAGTATCATTAATGCTATAATGCCATAAATTCAGCATAAATTACGTAATTGATTCTTTCCTTGTAAGAATATTTATTTTAAGATCCTTTGAAAACAAAAGATTAAAAATTGATACGTATATTAAAAAGAGTTTTTAAAAGTAATACTAACAATTAAATCATTAAAAGTTTATAATGTTAATGAAAAGTATGTTTTTGTTTTTTTATTCTATCGTTTGTAATTTTTCCAGTTTACCTCATAATCAAGCCAATGACAAGTAATGACACAACATGTAAAAAGCTTTTAAAATAATGAACCCAATAAATACCTTTTTGTTTATATATATTAAAAAAAAAAAAAAAAGTTTAAATTTTTAATGAAATTTTTTGTTTCGTTGTCAGTAAATTTTAATAGGTTGTTGATATACTTTCCTAGAAAAGTAAAGTATTTTCATAGTTTGTATAGTGAGGGTATATAGGGGAGGCTCTCAGTAAAACTTCAACCTGCGTGTTATATGTCCCGCAACACGCCAACGTTTACATGGTTGCCTAGCAACTAAAGGCACGCCGTTTTAGCCGGACATATGTATGTATGTATATGTGACGAGCAAATGTCCATTTATATGAATTGTTTATAACATTATTCAATTGAAAAATATATATACGAGGAAAAAGAGTATAATATTTTATCTACTTTTTTGTCATTATACTTGAATAATAAGCAACATATGACTTTCTGTCCCCTATATATAAAAAAAAAGAAAAAAAAAAGAAACGCAATCATTTTTTTTATTTATTTTTAATAATTTTAATTTTTTGCTGTTATTATTATTTTTAATGCTCAAGTAAATTAATCAATTTGATAATATTTTCAAGTTCTGTAAATGATACTTAAAATTATTTTTATGTTATATAATATAAGATTTAATTAAAAGCTTTGAATGGTCAGAAAATTTCTAGTTGGAAAAGCTTGGTCTGTACATGACGTTGGAGTAATGAATCTATGTGTTACTGAGCCTGCTGGAACTTTTATAAAACAATTCCATTTTCAACGTTAGTCTCTCTCTCTCTCTCTCTCTCTCTCTCTCTCTCTCTCTCTCTCTCTCTCTCTCTCTCTCTCTCTCTCTCTCTCTCTCTCTCTCTCTCTCTCTCTCTCTCTCTCTCTCTCTCTCTCTCTCTCTCTCTCTCTCTCTCTCTAAATCCCATTACAACTTTGCGAGATTCATTACATATTTTGCATGAGGCAAAGGGGATACTTTATTTAACTTTTAACATGTAAAAATATAGGATATCATTTTTTTAAATAAATAATAAAAGACTCATTACTAAAAAAATTTTGTTTTCGTGTTTCTTACTTATTTAACTTGTTTTGATTTGATTTTTTGATTTTAATTACTTGTATTTTTATAAGTATTCCTTGTGTGTGTGTGTGTGTGTTTTATTTCATTTCGTATAAACAAAATTTTAAACTTCCAAAACATGTAGTGTATCCCTATATGAATATACACAAATCAATATTGATTTTTTTCCTTCTAAATATTCAATAAAAATCTATAAAAACAGAATACCCAATCGCTCTGTAAGTGGAATATTTGGCATATAACCATGATATTGAAGTGGATAACATTTTTGCAGTTTATATATTTTTTAGTGCTTTGTTTGTCATTCCATCAATGATGATATAAATAATGCATATTTTAATAGCACTGCTGTATAATATGGTAGCTATATATATATATATATATATATATATATATATATATATATATATATATATATATATATATATATATATATATATATATTGGTTACCACTTTTGCACTCAATCAGCAGTTTGTAAATTTCAATATATGGAGAGAGAGAAAAATCAAAGCATATTTTACATTTTATTCTCTGAACAAGTGATTCTGTTGGTTTAAAATAAAAATTTTGAATACACACAAACACTGCGGTATATATATTCGTGTTCGTGAATACATTTTTATGTTTATATATATTTTTTTAATAATTCCTACATATAAAAATATAATAAACTTTTTTTTTTAAACTCTCTCAATATTGTTTATATTATATGTTTCTGCTATTGCTCAATCCTGAAAGAGTCGATGGATTTATCGTGGCTGTTATGCTATACTGGTATTTCAATCTCCATATTCTCTCTTTCTCTCTCTCTCTCCCTGCTATCATCACGTTGCTGAAATGTTGTCCCATGTGACAGCCGCGAGCATCGTAATAAATATTTAGACCTGCGTTTGACGTAAATTTCCACTCGGCTTCTCTAAAATATTATTCGATACAATACGGGGGAAAAAAATATAATAATATTGAAATTATTAACATAAAAATTATTGGTAATTAAAAATTTATAACAAGCTTATATATTGGTATTCCTATATTTTTATAATTATTAAAGTTAAATTTTAATTATTTAAGAAGAAAAACTTCTAAAATATAAATAAATTTTATTTAATAATGATAAAATATATTTTAATAACGCGATGTATATTATAAACTCAAGATTTTTGTTGTTTAATTAATATACAAAAGAAAAATAAGTTTAGGCAGCAAGCGGTTTTGCAAACAACAGATTAATTTCAGTGTAAGATTACATCATTATACGTACAGAGCGGCATCCATCATTTTTTTGCGTTGTTTTGAAGCCCTCCCTCCCACCCCCACCCACAATCGTTCTCAAGTTACTCGCCCCACGTGCGGCGTCTACGCGGCTAATTGCTCCTCAAATATATTAGACGCGATTACGTTTATAATTGGAAAATCAAGCTATTAAATTTTAAGTAATTTAACATTTATTATAATTCATCAATAATTTCATAATAAATTAGTATCAAATTATAACAGATATAAAATTAAAATATTAAAAATAATTATTTATACAAAACAATTAAGATTTTTTTTTTATACTGTAATTTAAATCGCTGTTGATAATAGCATTTTATTCCAACATACTTCTCATACAAAGTTATTATTGAATTACTTTTTGTATTTGGTATACTATAAAGAGTTTTGGGGATACGAAGGCACGTATATATCTGTGAAATTTTAAAGTTGATCTACTGCGTGCATTATGTTATTTGAAAGTTATATGCGTAGGTAATAGCTACCTATGATATATATAAGTTTCAGGTATATAACCATCAGATTATAACAAAATATTGAATTTAACGTAGGATCTTAAAATAGGATTAAAAAGTTCAAAAATATGTAATTGCATGGTGACCGCACTCACAATTTGTCTATTGTTTTATATCTTAAAGTATCACTGAGCAAAAAATGTTTAAATAAGATTTTTCTTTGCCTTTATAACTCTGAGTCAAATAGCCGCAATACAGTAACACATTGTCAGCTTTATATTTTAACGAGTAACGACAGTCTATATAGTTGGCTGGCAACCAGGATAACTCAACTCGCGCAATAACCTGCGCATTTCATGTGTGGGCATCAAATTATATATTATAACTTTATACACATACAAATTTTCAATCTCGCAAAAAAAAATAATAATAATAATAAAAATAAACACATCCTCATATGGAAAAAAAAACAGTTAATTGTACACTACATTTTTTAAACCCACCGTGCAAGCATAATATATATACATCATAATAATGTGCGTTTATATTACATATTCCTGATATAATTGAAATCAAACCATAAATGGCATTTCATTTCATATTCATTCAATGTATATATAAATTCCTTATCATAAAATTCAATTCATTGATGATTGGATATCATTTTTGACAGTTGTTCATTATAGATATTTTCATCCGAACACAACCATGTCTATACAATATCAATATACCAAACAATCGATCTGTTTATAATAATATATTTCCGTCGTGTTATATATTTGTTTTAAATAAATCGAAACCCTTATGTTTATTAATAAGGTGTAAAACATAACGTTACATAGAAAGATAAAAATTTTACCTTCTTGCTTGAAATAGTGAAATAAAGTTTATGTAATATTAAGAGTTTTTTTTTGTATATTATGTGTAAATACATATACCCTCTGTTTAAATTGTTAAGGTATTGTTTATGAGAAAAGACAAATTCATCCTCTGTTTACGTAAAATACCTTATTCTTAGACCAAGAGCAAGCAAACAAACTAGCAAACAATAGAGGCTAGCTTACTTGACTCTGGTTTAAGTTTGCTATAACTTGTTCCTCGACTTTAATATATATATATATATATATATATATATATATATATATATATATATATATATATATATATGTATATATATATTATATATATATATATATACACACACATGTGAAGTCAAAGTTAACCAGCCAGCAAGGCAGACACGACTGCAGATGAGCGCGCGCAAAACACTAGTATATAAGTGGGTGGAAGAAGGAGGGGGATATGGTATGACATAATAAATACAAAGCTTCTAATATTTGCATCACCCTTTTCTTGCCACATTTGTTGTTATTCTAAAGTTTATAGTACAGAAATTTCTAACTGTTCTCACTCTCCTTCTCTCCTCCCTCCACATATACCCCTTTTTCTCTCTTTCTCGGGGTGGAACTTTTGCCGTACTGTAACTCTATGCTATTATACGTACTAGAGTATAAGTATAAGAAGAAGAAGAAGCAAGAGTGTACAGAGTTAAGCTATAAATGAGAAGTGTGGTTTTAGAACTCGAGTTTTGTGTATAAAAGATCGAGATGAAAGCCCGCCTTGGAGTTTGAGGCAGAAATTTAACAAGCAGACTACTTAGCAGTGAAAGATTGACGTGTTTATCCAGAGTTGCTTCTACAATGGCTTGAGTTTAGTGAGAGAGAGAGAGAGAGAGAGAGAGAGAGAGAGAGAGAGAGAGAGAGAGAGAGAGAGAGAGAGAGAGAGAGAGTTGGGGCGGGAAAAGTGGGTTTTGTGAGCGTGAAATAGGGAAGACTTGCTGCGAGTGAAGATAAAAGCATGAATAATTGTGTTGTATCTTTAGGAACACACAATGAAATAACACTCTCAATTGTAATTATTATACTGTAGAAACTATTTACATTAACTTATAATTATTATTTAGATTAAGCTGTTATATTGTATATTTTAGCATCATTGTGAAAATGTCAAAAAATATATTATTCTCTCTGTATATCTCTCGTTTTGTAAATTTAATATTATATTATATATTTTGAAGCTATGTGATACAATACACAAATTGTGTTAACAACAACAAAAATATGATTTGCTATGAAAAGATTTTTTTATCAGAATTTATATATACAACTTGTTGGATGGAAAATGTTTTCATAGAATAAAATCTATTTTGAATTTTGTGCTGATTTTATTTACATAAATTTAGTATGTATGCATAACAAAAATAAATATGATATAAAAACGCGTGATATTTTGCTTTTCACTTTTTTTATAATTTAATTTGCTTTATTTAAAAAAAAATAAATCAAATATAGAACGGTATATAATAAAAAATATACCTCTACATACTAACTTGAATTAAATTTTACAACTTTATCGTCAAAAACTTTTATTAAATGTATGTTTTGTTTTTCTGTTGCAGGAGAGTTGAGAGAGCAGACTTCACGTTTTATTTTCATGAGACAAATCCACATCTAGCGGATCACTTTTTTGGCAACATTTAAAATAAATAACGAAGATAAATTGCTTTAAAAAGTTTGACGAGAAGTGAAAATACTTTCAAAATATATTTCTTGTTAATTTTTAGTTCTATTTTTTTTTTCTCAAACAATTTATTTTATTTTTCTAACCAAAAAGAATATTTCATTAATTATTGTATAACTTGTTATCGTCATCAAATTGAAGAAAAATGTTTAGTACTTTAAAAATTTTGACGTTAGATTTTGATTAATAACCTATAGATTTTAACTTGAACACTGGTTGCATGTCAGTTTTTCTGATAGTATTTATATGTATTTATCAAAAGTAAAAATATGCATGCTATATCATTGTGCACAGTGACTTTGTATAAAAACAAAATCTCGGAAGTTCGCCTGTCTCTGTCGGGCCTGAATCCTTGCTCGGCCTGATTTTATGAAGGTGAGCAAAGTTTCAGGTGTGTCAGCGATTGTGCCCTCATCTGTACGCCTTGAGCACCGTTGTACTTCATGTCAATTGTCCTTGTGTCCCTCGTCGCCTGATCCTTGCTTCAACCTGATCTTGTGAAGGTGAGCAAAGTTTCAGGTGTGTGAGTGGCGCATGTATCCGTCAGAGATAGACTACTTATCATATGATGATTTCAAGAAAATGACGAAAAAGAAGAAAAAAATAATATATGATTTATGATATTATACTAAAAATAAGTATTGTAATTAAATGGCCTGATTTTAAGTATTTGGTTTATTTTTCTATGTATTACCACAAATCTATTGTCTCAATAAAATACTTAAATTTAAGCCATTTAAAAAAGTTGAATTTGTTATCTTAATTTTTAAAAAAGTTGAATTTGTTATCCTATTTTTTTTTTTTTTTTTTACTTTAAATGTTTCTTGTGGTTTTATTATTTATTTTCTTTTAGGTTACAGAATTAAGTTGTTTAATTTTATTTTATTTTTTTCTTGTGAGTATACTTTTTCGTTTAATTATTTTTTCCTGTAATGATGTTTAACATGATTTTTATTTTATATCATGAAAAAAATTTGATTCATAATAAAAAAAAATTGCAGGTTTTTTATGTTTATTTCATTTATTGTAATAATTTATTGTTTTATTCATTGAAAAATCATGATTGTATAAAAATAAAATAAGAGCTTGTTAAAAAAAACTCACACAATAAAAACTTCTGGTATTTTTATTTATCCTATTAAACAGCAAAATGAGCATTAATTACCAATATAATATGGTATTGGAAAAATGTTCAATCTTAAAAGTTTTTTTACTAGAATGTATAAAAGCGGCAATTAATTACTAAAAAAAAAAATCAAAATATATTGACGTCTTTTTTTATAATTTTGTAATATCATTCATTACGTACAATATAACATTGAAGTCATTTTTAACTGGATAAAAATACAATTTATAATAAAGAGCAGGTACGCAATCATTTGTATATGTCTAAATTGAATTAATTAATATCTACATAATATAATAATTATAAAGCATGCAAAATTTCATATAATATTTTTATTTAAAATATCAATGATATATTATTATATACGTATTTATTATTATTATTAATTTTTTTTTTGTTATCCGCAATTCAATTACGTAACGGATCACCCAATATCTGTAATGAAATTATAAATCCCTAGAGAGGTTCTTATAATATTTCATTTAAGCCTCAGATTAATGATAGTATTTATTAATTTTAATTAATTTAATATGCTTTTGTAGCTGCTGCTCTGTTGAGAAAAGATTAATTATTATTTTTGTTCTCTCGTGATGTTATTATACGATGAGTATTTAAAAAAATTAATTACATTTAAAACAAAATTATAGAGACGCAGATAATATGAAAATTACTATAAAACATCATAAGAGTTGTGTAAATAAATTATATTAAAATATATTAAAAATTGTTTCCTTTACCCCTGAAAATTTTGTAATGTAGGCAACTTGTGCAACATAATGGTCGAACAATAAGCCTAACCTACAGGATGAAAATTTAAAGACGCCATATTAGAGAAATTTTACATTTGTAAAATATATTCTGTTTTCTAATAATTATTATGCAATTTATCTTTTAATTCTAATATTATAGTAGAACGTATGGTGTTATTTTACAATGTATTATTATTATTATTAAAAAATCAATATTGACTTTTTTAATGTTATTTTAACATCAAACTTACTACGAAAATTTTTCCATAAAAATTTGATTCATTTTTTTGAATCATTAATAATTTTTAATAATTTTTAATAAAAGGGACAGAAATCAGAAATGTTTTTAAATTTATTAGATCGAGTTAATAAAAATAATTAGATCAGATATATACTTGGGATAGTAATATAAAATAATATTCCCACAGTAAATATTTAACTTATTAAAAATTTAAATAAACACGGCATTATTTATATAAGCAATAAATAATATAAATATCTATCAGTATTATATCATCCAATTATATTAATTTATTTGTAAAAAGTCTTTAAGCACATAGCTCGACCTTGTTCATCCCATAATTGAGCTAGAGATTTCATCTAAATTTTATTACACGATTTATTATTGTTCCAGGATCATTAGGATATTCTTTTTAGGATTGGAAAATATGTATGAAAAGAAAAATAAACATAAACTATATTTTCTTTTCTTTCCTTTTTCTTCTGAGCGCTAAAATAAAAGAGGTTTTAGTCCGTATAGCTATATAAAATGAAACAAAGTTTGACATGAAATTTTTGCTTTGTAAAATATTTCATGTAATATTTCTTTAATAATACGTTTTTGTGTCAATATGGTTTAATTTCATGGTGTGAGTCCGCCTTCGGAATACAAGATCTATACTAGAGACAACACAACACGTACACACGTCAGATCGTCGTCATAATAATAGCAAAAACAGGTAAGTTTAGTATGTACACCGCGCATACTGATATGTAAGAGGTGTAATTTTCTTGCTTTTCTTGCATAGTTACAAGCATACAAGAAATTTAAAAAATATAATATAGTGATATAATGTATATAATATAATATGGTAATAAATATAATACCATTCAAATGTACCAAATATTTGCACCAAATTTTTAAAGTAATTTCGTAATTCATACTGCATTTATGTCATACTATATACCCCATAAATATAATGCTAAATTAGAACAGAATAAATAATAATTATGCTATACAACATAACATTTCTGCTTTTTTGTAATATAGTTATTATGCAGTATGGTTATTTGCTATAATTATAGAGAGGAAAATGCGCGTTAAGTCTAAATATAGTTATAAAAAAAAATAATAGTTGAGAATTTGTACCGAAGTTAAATGAATAACTTGCAATTTTAGTGATGCATATGATATAGTTGTCTATAGTTGTGCAGGTTTTTGATTTCCTTGCGGTACATTGTATAATATAAAATATACTAATACTATATGATAATATCATATTACAATATAATACATAATAGTATTGCACATATAGTGATATAGTAATAGTAATTAATAATATAATAGTTATATTTATATACTATAATAATTATGATGCATATAGGTATAAATAATGTTTTTATATGAATAAATAAAGATTGATTAAATGATGAACATTTGATCATAATATAATATCTATTAACGTATTTCTACTATTTCTTTGTTCATGATATCGTATAATATACTGTAAAATGTGAGAATTTGTTATGGCACTTTCAACAATATTTGTCTTTTTTTTTTTTTTTTTTTTAATACCATAAAGAGACTTAGACAGAACTATATATTGCTAATATAGTAATTTAAAAAAAAAAATTAAAAAATTAAAATGCTGACAGTAAAGTTTTATTTTGCTTGTGCCGACACTCTAACACAATTATAACAACAATTAAGTCGAGCTATTTCATTTAACTTCAATCCTCGGTCAGACAAGTTCTGTATGGGTGTATGCCGATGATGTCATATGCGCTTGGATGCCTTACTGGAGTAATGAATAACATTGCTCAGCATAGGACAAACTTAGTTTTTGGCTATTTTTTGGGTGAAATCGTTTGATTTTTTTTATTATTATTATTATTTTTCTCACATACATGAGATACTAATTCAACCTATTAACAGCATCAATGCTCTCAAAAATATTGCTAGTATTTTTCAACTGTCAAAATATACCGGCACATGTATTGAGTTATCCATAATGGCGTCGACTTTAACATGAATGCGTAAAGACCCTACACGCACAAACTTTTGAGACTCAAATGTAATGTAATGATAATAATGATTATTATATTATACTTTATTATAGATGTATGTACCAAAATGAAATGAATACCTTGCACACCTTAGTGTAGCAATGATTCAGTCTATGTTTTGCAAGTTTTTTTTATTTCCATGCGGTACCAGTCCCCAGTATTACAAAATTTAAAATTTTATATTGTAACATTGTAGAGTCCGTTTGGTTTCAGTATAGTTTTTTGAGGTATCACCTCAACTATGATATTAAAAATATGCAGCTGCATGTAAAAAATATATATAAATTTAAGCACTTACCATGACGCTGTACAAACTGAAATCGTCCATGTAGAAATAAGACGATCATTTTAAGTTCCATTATCGTAAAATTTAAAATGTTCACTTTATAATCACATTTTATAAGTTCAGAAATTTACACATATATACCAGAAAAATAGGCATAAAAAAACAGTGCTTTAAAATTTAATTAAATTTAAGGGAAAGAAAGAAAAAAAAATTCAAATGCACATGAATAATGAGCACGAGAAACTTTTTAATGCAACTGTTCAATCTTCAATACAAAAACTTTTAGTCCACTGATACTATACATTGGAATGCGTTGTAATATATATGTTAGCTTCCAGAAGCGAATTCTCTCCGGAAGCGGAAAATATGGTCAGAACGCGTTGGGACCACGTATGAGGCTTCGTCACGCGAAATTTCGTGTAAAGTATATCGGTATATTGTTATCACTGGATAAAATAAGGTAGACTTGAACTTTGAACCAATGTATGAGGCAAGTAGTCATAGGTCATACTATAGATCAAGTTGAAAATTTTCAACGTGACGGGATCAAATTTGAAATCTTATGACGCGTTAGGAACATGCAAAATTGTTCTCAATGCGTTGGGACCAAAATTGAAATTTCACAATATGCGTTTCGGTACAATAATATAATTATTTGTATAAAATATCACTAAATAAATAAAAATAAATAAAAATAAATAAAAATAAATAAAAATAAATAAAAATAAATAACAAACGATAATTAGAGCTATATAAATATTTATAGCAAAATTTTTTAAATAAAAATAAAACTATAAATTTATTTAGTAAATTAATCAAAAGCCGAAAAGGAACTTTTCTCAATTCAAAATTTTATGTGATATGATTTAAGACTTTGCTATTATTACTTATAATATGTATTATTATTATGCATGTTTATAGTATTGTTTGTTTTTCATCTTAAACTTAACATTTATAATTACTTTACTTGAAATGCAAGAATACAGTGCCATGTACTGTACTGTAAATGTGTTTTGAGCAAGGTGTTAATTGTTAAATCACACGGACAGACGGAATATATCGAGACATGAAAATTAAACTTACTAAACGATCTATCTGATTATTAATTATATATGACCGAAACTTTTTTATTTTTAAGTGAATACTTACGATTAAATATGTAAAAGCCACTGTAAAACCGTTATCCACTCACTTAATTATTTGCGCACCTACAATACACGTCAATTATTTAAATTCAAATATTTTCTTAATTAACACATTCTATTTATAATTATAAAACATGTTTTCCGCACAGAGACGAACATTCAACTGAACGTGTATGAGAAAAATATATATCGGTATATTGTTATCACTGGATAAAATAAGGTAGACTTGAACTTTGAACCAATGTATGAGGCAAGTAGTCATATAGGTCATACTAGATTAATTTTGTTATGGTATATGAAATAAATACTTTTATTTGTCATTATTTAAAATCAGTTTTAAAAAAGGCGTGTTCTCTCTCTCTCTGTCCTTTTCTTTGAGAGAACGATACATTAGCAAATATTTAATTGAGTTAAGAAAAATTGTTAATATTCGACTTTTGATTATTTTATTAAAACAAAATGATAGCTTTTTTTTTTTTAGTTTTGCTATAAAAATAAAGAAATTTTATATTGCTCTAATTATCGTTTGTTTTTTATTATTATTTTTATTTATTTTGTGATGTTTTATTCAAATAATTATATTATTTTACCGAAACGCGTTGTGAAATTTCAATTTTGGTCCCAACGCATTGAGAACAATTTTGCATGTTCCTATAACGCGTCATAAGATTTCAAATTTGATCCCGTCATGCGTTGGGATTAAATTTACCATGCTCCCAACACGAATTTCGCGTTACAAAGCCTCATACGTGGTCCCAACGCGTTCTGACCATTTTTTTCCGCTTCCGGAAGCTAACATACATATATTTTTTACTTCTCTTTATTATACCTTTTATATATAATAATAATATTATATACTTGCATGATTAAAAAAAATACATTTGGTGAAATTTAAGAGTTTTTCATTGTTTTTTCTTGATTATAAATATCCATACTCCGTGATTTTTTTTTTAATTATTTCAATTTTTATAATAATATAGTATACAGTGTTAATTGCTAAAAATAAATATTCATAATTATGTATAATATACCAAAATTAGAAGAAGAAAAATACTACCTATTTTTTACTCTATACAGTTTGAGCTAAGAATGTATCTCATAATATCGTATTATACTCTTTCCAATTACACATCACTTTTTAAGCTTATAATATTAGATATTTTCTAATCTTTTCTCTTAGATATATCACTTCTTTTACAGAGCTGTGTTTGTTCATATAATTCTGTAGCATAAATCAGTGTTCAAAGTTTGATCACTAAATTTATTTAAATTTAATTAATAAATAAGAAAGGAAATGTAATACTTATAATTTATAATCCCATTTAGAATTTCGAGTAAAGTATTTTATTTTATGCAACATCAAAAAAGCAGATAACAAATTGGTTTTGCTATTTTGTGCAAAAAGCGTCATTCTTTACAAACATCATAGTTTTTATAATTTCTCATTATACTTATATCTGAGAAATTATTATATATCAGTATCTTATTCGTTCAAAAAGAGAATATTTATGAAATTTCTAGCATATATATAGTTTTTTATATGCTGTATAAAAATTTCATAATAATATTCTAGGTATAATATAATAATCCCAATGTATATAAACATATTTCTATCTTTCTTCTCACCTTGAAAGCAGAACATGTAAAAAATATATTATTATACTAAATAACGATGGTCAGTATATTAGACTTGTTTACAAACTCTATTCCCTTTCTTTTATAGTTGATGAAAAAAAAATACCATCAAGATCAACTTTGGTTAATAAAATAAGTTGCACATTAGGGCAGCAGGAATAGAGTTTGCAAGAGCAAGCCTTGTGAATCACAGGCAAAAATCAGTGAGGACTAGGTGGACTAGGGCTACAGGCACTTTCATAGGGGGGGGGGGGGGGGGGGGGCAAAAAATGTTTGTGCAAAAATCAAAGCAGCAGGATGAGGGTATATATATGAATGATAAAAAGATTTAATTTGAATAGTAAAATTGTATAATTTACCAACGCTAAAATGTCAAAATTTTATGATAGTGAAATAGTGAATTTAAATTTAAAAATTAAATGTAATGCAATGTATAATTCAAAACGTTTGTTCTGATACAAAAAAAAAAAAAATCTAAAGTGGAATTGTGATAAAAGCAATGCAAATTTCAAATATTTCTGATGTGATATTTATCTGAATTTAATTAAAGGCCTATTATTAATAAAGCAATGCACATTTTAAATGATTTTGTTTCTATGTACTGTACTGAATAATATCTATTTATCTGAACCAAGATAACCTGCCTTGATTATTATTATTTGAAAATTAGTGTAATGTGATGATGCATGGTTGAGACAGTATAATTTAGAGATTAAGTGTGGTGAGTAACTGCTCTCCTGTGGCCATGATTAGGGATCTTATGTGATTTGCACTTTGAACATGTTGGCATGCATGAATGTAAGGCTGGAAAGTAGGACTTTGTGCAGCAGCCTCTCCACCAGGTAGCACCCGCATCAGCTCCTCAATTGTTAGAGTATGTGTCAAGTGACCAAGGGTTTCTGAAACATGACACAACCAGGTAATTACACATCAAAATAATACAGATACATACACAGTTTTAAGAGTTCTCGTTAGAAGGCTCATATTTATAAAATTCATACAGTTAACCCACATACTTTTTTTTTAACAAGTTGTGATCCCCCCCCCCCCCCCCCCCCCCTAATTATATAACCATACTTTAAGGGGGTTAGGTGTAACAGTGGGACATATGTATAAATAGTTAGCCTAAACCTTTCCTGTTTAAAAATGTATCTAGTTTTTTGAATAAAAGTTAGTATTAAAATTAAATTTTATTTGTTTTTTTTTTTTATGTCATTTGAACACAACAATATAAGAAGAAAAAAAAAAGGATTCATGACTATCAGATTAAGAAGAAATATATTATGGAAATTAGCATGGAGTCTAATTAGAGAGAGAGAGAGAGAGAGAGAGAGAGAGAGAGAGAGAGAGAGAGAGAGAGAGAGAGAGAGAGAGAGAGAGAGAGAGAGAGAGAGAGAGAAGATTTCTCTGGTTTTGCAACTTTTAATCTTGTTATTTTATTTTATGGCCAAATAATGAAAAGTATAAAATTATTTGAAAGATAAAAAAAGGGGGAGGGGGGAATAGCCAATTAATTAATTTAATTATAAATGAGGGAAAAGAGGTAATATACTCTAGCACTCAACAATCTTCCATTGATTAATTTTTTATTAATTGCATTATTTTTAAGCTTAGAATCGATTTTAATCAAAATTAAGTGTTTTATTTCAGTAATTTACTAATATAAATTTAGCATGATTCATGTGCAACTCAAAGTAATTGCTTGCTACATTAGATTTCTAGCACAAACAATTAATCATTATACAATGTCAAATTACCTGTCATGATAGCTGAATAATGTGACCTTGCTGGAGAATCCTCAGGTAAAACATTCAGTTTCTTTTGAAGAAGTGATAACAGGTATTTCCAATCACTTTCTGACATAAATTTCTCCTGCAAAAATAAGCTACGTTAGAATACACAATGACAGTATTAATAAAACCAATAAACAGTAGGCTAAACAGTGGACAAAATTGGATATTATCAGCATAGTGAGATAGCCAATTACAGGTGGCATGGGAAATGGCATTATCCCACTCATTTCCTCGACTTTACAAAAGAAAGTATTTTCTTAGTTTTTATTATTATTAACACTTCTGAAACGAGGTCAGGAAAATTATATAAAGTGATACAAGTTTTACACCACAACACAAATAAAAAAAATAAACTTTGTATGTTTTGTTGATAACGCCCATTATTTTCACTTTGATACAACATGATATGTGATTTAACTACCTTGGCATAAGTGATCAAAGCAGCAGGGCACTGGTCTATCAGATGACACGTGCTTTCCTTGGGTGAGAGGCAAAGAGCTCTCAAGGCAAGACTGCCAGGAGTCTGGGGCTGGGCATGTAGGAACTGGAGTACCTCATTAGCACACTCTCTGCCTAGTCGAGGACAGCAAAGCATTGACTGCAATGTAATAAACACATTGTGAGATAATGTTAATGTAGCAGGTAACAGTTTAGCAAACTTTCAAAAATATAGGTATAGAAGATAAAATATTAAAAAACTTTTTAACTGCATGTGAGCAGGTAATATTGGGACTTTTCATCTTGACTTTACCTGCAATTTCAACAAAGTGTTGGTCTGCTGTTGAGTGACTTGCAGTTTGGGCTGCTGAGCTCCCTGCTGAGTAAGCCACGCCTTGTCATCACTGAATGGAGGCGTCAAGTTCAGAAAAGAGAGCCGAGGACCAAACAGTTCTGTTTGTTCTGCTTCTTGAGAACCTTTGCCCTTGTAAGGATCTTGTAGAAGTGCAAGGTAAGATCTTGCCAGAATACATGTGCCCTCTGACACCTCAGACTGCAACAGTTGTTGAATAATATGTCAGTTTTTATTATTATTATTATTTAATGTAAAGCATGCAGTAAATTCTAAACTGTCTGAAATGCCAATCTATGATTTCTCAGTTTTTGTTGACTGCTAAGTCAGGTCTATAGCAGTCAACCACATAGGCATTCCAAAAGTAAGCCTTTCAATTTTCCTACTTTCGTATAAGCACAGCTCGCTGATTGCAAGAATGAAAACATGCGACCAATGTATTATAAATAAACTGTATTTGAACACAGTACCAAATTGGTACAGTATAAATAGGGCAGAAGCTGTAACCTGATGTGAAATAAAAAATAAAAAAAATGTGACATTTGATTTTGTGAAATGAATACTTTTCTGGGTTTACTGCAACTTCACAAAATAAAGAGTTTACTGTTCTCAAATGCCTTTTAAATATGTAGTAAAATCTTTTAAAGTAGTTTGAACGAGGTTGTTAACAGCTGATTTTAAATTCATTTGAAGTTTGGCGCTCCCTTGATTTTAAATTAATCATTAAACACTTTGCAATAACCAAGTCTCGATCCGCTGACCCTCGTCATGTAAAAGCAGCGCTCTACCAACTGTGCTGTCAAGGCACTAAGAGATGAACCAGCAAATCATATATATATTGCTTTTTGTAACTATTTTCTAATCAAACACTTTTCTCGCTTCTCAGTGCATATATTAATTAATTATAATGAAGTTAATACATAAAAAGTACATTTACAAGAGTTTTATTAACGTTTATGAGCTCAATTGACGGTTATATCGTTTTTCCCGCGATCGCCAAGAATATAAGCAACTGCAGCGCCACAGATTACGACCGCATTCGGAACTATAATTGAATATCTTTCTCAATTTCAGCTCTTTTAGTCACAAAGTTCTCAGTGCGTTTCGAACCAAATTCTGATTAATGCTTTTAAAAGTTTCTTTGTTAATCAAAGAGCTTATTTATCTGTTTTTGAGTCCATTTAAATACACTTTCGCAGAAATATGAATGATCTACTGTGGAAGGAGCATGGCTTTTTCAGCCATTAACCAATGCTGTATGAGGAAAATGCTCGACTTTGCGGCTATTTTTTTATTTGCGTTTCGAACTAAATGTATTTTTTATTACATCAATAGGAGCATAGAGAAATAAGGAATCTATAGGTAACACTAAAACGGCGTTTAAATAATATCAAAACTCGTTCAAACTACTTTAATTAAAGAGCATATTTAAAACACTTATTCAGTGAGTCTAAAAATTTTAGCATTACATACTTACAGCAGAATAATGAGAAGGCAGTTGTGAGAGAAAAGACTCGAGGAACAGCCTAAGCACCACACTAGCATTAGACGCTGCCCCTGCAAGACTGCATGGTGGAGTGAGGAAGGCACGCGTCAGGTGTGTTAGACTGGGAGGACACTGCAGCTGAGTGGCCTCCGAGGGCTCCAGGGACAGCTGTGTCAACACTGAGGCCAGGGCAGCAGGTTGCACCTCCGCCACCAGCAAAGCCAGCTCAGTGAAGCCAAAGGTCACTTCTCTACGACCTCGTACCTCAGAGAATGTAAATAACAAACCATGATGTGCTTGTAGAGCTTGTACCAACTGTGCTGAACCCATAAGAGAACCCAATACTGTGCGTGCTTGATCTAGGGAACCTTTTTGTAGACACAGCAGTACAAGAGCTAAAGCATCTTGGGAGTCTGGCTCAGAGTTTGTTGTAGAACTGCGTACTAACAATCTCCTCTTCATTACCTGAAATAAAACATAAACTTACTATAGTACTCTTTAGTTCTGTACTGTAGCTTCGTGGACGTCCAAAAGATATATAGCTTAACAATTACTGCAAGAAATTAGATCAAGAAAAAAAAGTAATTAAAGAAGACGACATAATAATGACACAAATTAACAATTTAAATTCATATCGTTTGTGGCTCACTATATCTAGTAGTTACCTGCAATACTCTGTCCATACGATGCTGCCTTAGAGTAGCAGAGCCAAGCACCAGAGCTGACACTGATGCAGGGTCATGTTGCTCAAACAACTCCAGTAGCTGACTGGCAAACTCCACACTGAAGTCCTCCTTGCAACGAGACCCACCGGGCAGTTCTCCACGTAGAAAGTGCATTAAGCCTTGGAAACTGCGACTCTTGGGGGTGTCATCCTCAACATCAGGGATATTCTCCTCTGTAAACAGTGGTACTGGTATGAGTCATATAGCTACTTTGAATATTGTTATTTCTTTACTAATGTGTTTGATTTACAAGAGTGTGATTTACAGCGTATATATTATCATAATTAAAATATGAAACACAATAAAAAGTAAAAGATAAGAAGATTGAAAAATGATAATATAATAATAAAATAAAAATAGTTTGTAACTGTACAAATGGGTTAAACTGTGAGGTTGTATATGCCTGATTTTGCCTTATAAAAATTGTATTTTTTTTTTTTTTACTTTAAGCAATTACCTTTAGCCTCTTCCATCCTGAGAAATCTGTCAACAACTTGTGGTGCATTCAAACCAGACATTAAATAGTAAGGTTTTGCAAGGTCCCACAATGCCTCATTATCACCCCTGCAACACAAAATAGACATAGCACTATAAATTTATAGGGGAGAAATTTGAATACAAACCAAATGTAGTTAATTTCCAGCATTTTTTTCTTCTTCTTTTTTTTTTTTTTTAATAAATTGGTGTTAATAATGACAACAAATGATATAATAATAATACATTAAACTTTTTTTTTATATACAGTATTTACATCTTGGAATTTGATAATTAAGGAAAAAATAGACTTTGTGATGATAGATTGATAAAATAGACAATAGAGTAACAACTCTCTCACCCAAGGCATCCCTGTCAATTAGCAACTTAATTTCCTCATTTTTAAAAATATATTTATGTGTTTATCATCTCATACCTTGTTTCATATGAGAAACTGGTATGAGACTGGCGGAAGCAAGTGAAGTATGTCAGGATAGGAAGTTGTGGAGGTCTATCACTGGGTCAGGATAAAACATCTGTGTTGTTGGCTTACCCCGAAAGGGATTTATAGCGTCATGATATGTATGTATGTATGTATGTATGTTTATCATCTTTTGTATCAATCACTCCTTTTTTGAATAATAAAATAAAAAAATAATAAAAAGCAATGTGGATGACTTACATGATGTAGTGGTCAGCCAGCAGTGCACAAGATTCCTGATAACACCGCTCCAGTCGTCTGTTTGCCTCAGGAGTAGCTTCCAATCCAGGACTGGCCAGACAAACACTACCTGCACTTGCTGACGTGTCTATACGCCAATTGAGACATTTGCGAGCAGTGCCCAGTACCACATGAGCCTCTGCCAGCAGGTGTAAATATGTAGATGGTGCTGTAACACGATGTACACTTGCAACCTGGGCCATATCTTGATATAAATCAGCACAGCTTGGCAATTGCAAGGAGTATAAAGTCCAACCTACTCCAGCTTGAGAACTAAAATACAAAATTATAATAAGAAATCATGTTGATATGAAAGAATAAATTACACTTACTCCTGACTAGAAGTACTGGACCCTTCAGAGCAAGCCAACAGACACAAGTAGTTCTCAGATACTAACAAATGCTCCACACCAAAGAAAGGACGAAGACCAACTAAGCAAACAGGATCCTCCACAGGAGGATAAGCCTATCACACAAACATTACACAATTAGCAAAAAAAAAAAAAGCAAAATTTTACAGTTAGTAATTTTTCTTACCAATTGTGATGGCTCACTTCTGTTATTATTATAGAGAATCTGCATTAGATGGTGACCAGCACGACCAGTGTATGTTTCCAAACCTGTCTCAGTTAAAGCATGGAGAATACACCTAGAGTATAAGATCACTGTATGAATATGACATCAATGGAATTGAATTTTCATCTTGGTACCTTTCCATGGCAATACTGGCAACTGGTGCAGTGAACGGGTACACAGTAGGTGGTGAAACCAGTTCCAGCTCTGTATTTCCTGAGCCAACAGACATGCTAGCTGCCTTGTAATTAATGTGATAAACATATCCCTCTTGTTGTGTGGTTACAGCCACTGCTAAGCTTACCAGTTGACTTGCTCGACTGGAGTGCATGGGATGAGAAGATGCACCTGCACCTGTACACAAAACCACCTTAGCATTTATATACTGTATTAAACAAAAATACATAGTTGAGAAGCAAGTTAAATTATATTTATATCCTTACTAAAAAAAAAAATCAATACTGAAGCATGTAATCAAGTAAAGCTCTGCCACTAGTTTGAGAACAATTTGTATGGGCAACCCGCAATCACACTATGCTATCTTTATGAGAAAACCCTGCGGCCGCTGCTGCCCTGTTCTCAAACTAGTGGCTACAGCTGTACAAGACTACTTGTTACTTTGTGATGGTGCTCAAGTAATTTTCTTCTTTAAATTACAACTAAATTGAACAATTAAATTGAACTTAATTAAAATTAACAACAATACTAATAACAACAACTCTCATACCTTTTCCCTCTTGCTCCACATACATTGGTAGAATTTTAATGCATCTAAATTCTTCTTTGACTGCTCGACTGCATGCATGTATTTGCAGACATAAAATATGGAACACTTGAGCTTCAACAGTGATCCCTGCAATAAATTACAGTGCATGTTAACAAGCTGAAACTAAACAATCAAGTGCATGTCATGTATTTACCAGAGCTTGGTGTCACTTTGACACTCATATCCAAACGAGCATCTCTGAATGGTCCTGCTCTCTGTGTTATACTTAACAGTTGATTAGCAGTCAAATTTTTATTATGTTCAACAATAGATGGTAAGTGAACAACAATAGGAAATGAGTCTGCATGTAGTTGTGCTCGTAAAGAATGATGGCCACTTCCAAGAGTTGCAGCTTGTTTTACAAGGTCTTTGATAACAACTGTAAATAAAGTATCATGTATAAATAATATTTAAAGATGCACTAGCATTGATGTTTACTTACTAGGAGGCTTTGATTTTGTGACCTCTTCTTTCCTGACTGGTGTTTTTCGCCTGTGCCTACGTTTCTCTCTCTCATCTCCATCTTTTGTTCCTCTCTCTTCTGTCCCATCTACTTCAATAACAACTCGGAAAACATGCAAGTTTTCTTTAGAGATGCAAGAGACTACATCTTCACACAGAGTCACATGACTAGGGCAGAAGCTTGACTCAATATTTAGAGTTTCTTCAAAATCTAAGAATCTCAGCTTTGAAATATCATGTGTTCGGACATGAAATTTGTAGAAGACAAGAGTCTTATGGGAGCCCACTACGATGTTTCCTGAAACCTACACATACGAGTTTAAAAAATATAATATAATTTTATTAACTCATTCAATTATTATATATTACCTGACAACAAGCAATGACATTTGGTGCTCTTCTGACAGGCAGTTCAATCATTTCCAGACTGTTGGCTCCAGACTGACTGCTTGGTGTCACTCGACCAGCTATCCTGGCCCTCATTGGCTGCAGTTTACTTGGTACATCCCAGTTTGCATAGATACGTGCATAATTTGCTTCTTTCCCTTGTCGATTTCTTTTAGCTTCAAGAGTAGCAATGTAATTACCTAAAATAAAAATAAATTTTAGCATTTTTTTTAACAAAAAAAGTGTGTCTTAAAAATATTTTAATTGGTAAGTTTTATTTTACTTAAAATTATATAAAGTACGGATAAAGCAACCTTTGAAAGCAAAAGCTAAATGGTGCATGCAGCAATCCAATAATTAAGCCAAAATTGATAAAAAAAATATATATATCGAATAAAACCCCCAAAATTAAAACAAAAGACCATATCGACATTGCAATGGAAAATAATGTGTGTCATTATTTATCACATGAACACATGAAGCAAATTATGTTTGTTTTGTTTTATTTTTTTTTATTTATTTTTTTGTCCCTGGAAGCCAAATGTGTATAAATTGTTTCCAAACGTAATGTAGATGCATGATGATCTGAATTACACATTTTTAGAGAACCTTAGCACATTTTGCATGCCATGACAAAAACAACAACAACGAATTACACATTTTGATTGCCGTCAAAAAAGTCAGGGTACACATAATGCTTAGCATGATAAAAACAAAGAGATACACACATTTTCCGCTAGAACATCGATATATGCAGTTGCGTAAAAATAAAGAGCCTATATACATAATGCATGATGTAAAATATATTTTTGATTTATTTTTAGATTTATTTTAAATCTAATTTATGTAAAGTCTACCATGTAATCAAAATGTGTATGAACAATAAAATATTTTACAAATAAGATAACCCACCTCAATCATACATTTTTTTAACTCCTTAGGAAATATATATTATTGCAAATAATTTGTATTTTTGTTTGAAAATACATACCATTGCAGCAGTGTATCATGTGTGTTACTTCATCTACTGTAGGAAATGTATGGGACGGAATGCCCCCTTTCCTCAAATCTCTAACTTCGATAGCATGTTGCGGTAGAGCAATGAGAAGCCGATCATTTGGTGCTGTGGTGACAGCCAAAGGTTCTTCACACGTATGAATATCCTGACTCGCGAAGTGATGAACGGAGATAACTCGAACCATCTTCCTTCAGATATGATATCAAATCACACCTAAGTTCTCGATTCGAGTCTGATGATTTAAATGCTTACCAAGAACTATTGTATAATACGTGCTTTTCCATTGCTTCCATTAACTCTTCTATGTATATGTCGTACCGTGTCCTTTTTGTTCTCTAAAATAAAGAAAGTAACTGGTAAATACAGGTACATACGTATAAGATACACAGACATCAAAAGTAAGTTTTGTACTGAAAGTCACAAAAGGCCTAAAAGCCCCATACATATCAAAATTCACAACCTTCTTAGCGGAAATTTTACATCGCCAGAAGCTTTTATCTTGCATATTTTACAAATAAACATAAGAATAGGGCTCTCATTACATTTCAATTATATTTTTAATACATAGAACACTCTCAAATCATTGTGAAATAAGAAAATACCTGCTCCTTGTTTGGTATAATCGCACCACCTGCCACTCCCACCAGCTGGTTTTGTCGTCTGCTAAAAAATTTGTTTTGGTATACTCTGACCTCTGGTGGGCTGGTGGCAACT
Organism: Ecdyonurus torrentis; assembly: GCA_949318235.1. Lineage (NCBI taxonomy): Eukaryota > Metazoa > Arthropoda > Insecta > Ephemeroptera > Heptageniidae > Ecdyonurus > Ecdyonurus torrentis. The sequence continues at coordinate 35,093,210 of OX439131.1, read as the reverse complement.
AGTAGAGCACAAATCAATGCAAAATTTTTTTTTAGCACGAATTAAAATAAATGATTTAGATTTAATTAAATGCATATAATTAACATATAACAGGGTAGACTTAAGACTACCATATATGTACATTCAGAACCACTGGTAATATAATTCGAGTTGATATTGCATTTTAAGAAAAAAAGGTAACACAAAAATAAAAATATTTTGCCATTCTTAAAAACATAAAACTACATTTTTATTATTTTATGATACATTACAACTCTTTTTATTTCATAATTATAACATTTCTAAATGCAGACAATCTTATATATATATAAACCACAAAATGGACGGGTAATTGTGCAGCTCAATATAGTTGGAGTCCGAATTTGGTTAGAGCAGCCTCCTACTTTTATTGGAATTTTCAAAATTTTCTTCAGTCATATCTAACAATCACTTTCATAATGAAATTCAAATACATACATTTTTTTAAATAAAAATTAAAAGGGAGGGACGATATTAAAATCTGTGACACTATAATATATATATAAAAAAAAAACAAGTTTAGTTTGAACTTCATCGTTCTGTAACAAAATAATATCTGTAATAAATGCACTTAATATAAAAATCATAAGTTATAGATGTAGCTGCAGAGTACTGGAATGAATTTTTTTTAAAAAAAATTTTAGCTGCTAATTAGCAGGTTAATTAGTTAACTTAAGTTAACATATAAAGTGAATGTTAATTGTCATTTACAAACTAGGTTTAGAGCTTTTAATATTCCGAGCAAGAGATTCTATTATTATCGTGTACTTTTGAATTTATAAGTTTTTATCATACTGCAATTACATAAAAAAAAGTAACGTTAATGTAAATTAGATTTAAATTTGCATGAAAAATAGAGGGTTGGGGGATTTATAAAAATATATCATTATAACACTAAACCTAAGCCTGCAGATCTAATACTTCTTTTATTACCTAATAATAATAAAAATTGTCTTAAAAATTAAATGTTCAAAATCAATGTCATAAAAAACTATAGTAAAAGTCCTGATATTAATGTTATTCACTTAAAACTAGATTGCATACTACATTGAAAATAGCATCTAAAAGTCAATAAGAATAAAAACTTTCATAAAAAAAAACTTGCAACAAGATAGAAGGTAATATTGCAGCAATATATAATGCACTAATTGGACGGATTAAATTTGTGCATGCAATTATTGCAAATTAAAGTCTTTGATTTAATTATCTTCAAGGGTAAAGAAGTTCGATGTTTGGAGACTGCAGTTCAGCGAGAATGTCATAGTAGGACTTCACACACATCCAGCAGTAGATCTAAAAATATTAATGGGGATATGAAATCAAAACTTTTATAGGAGTTATTATTAGCTAAACAAAAGTACGAAAAAGAATGAATAAATCAATGAATACCACGTTCAAAAGTAACTTACACTTCTATTATTATTTTATTTTATATACATATTTTTTTTTCCCCATTATTACTTTTTTTTTTTACCAGTTCTGTATTGTGTTAACTATTGTTGCAAAATTAAAAAGACATAAAATTACAAAAATTCATTGTCATAGTCTCTATAGTTATTGCACATCACTCTGACTATGAGACCACTATTTAAGTACGATGTATTAGGATAATAATATCCAGTAAGCAACTTTGTATTTATACTTACATTGTATCCCATCCAGATCCAGTTGATAAGGCATGCCATCACAGATTGCAACTGAAACAATTGTTTAATAATTATTATCAATCAACAAAATACAAATGATCTAATTGATTTTCTGTTGGATATTATAATTTATTACTGTATTTGATACTTGTTAATCAATTTAAGGAAAAAACCATCGCGGTTAGGATCAATGATAAAGAAAAGGATAGAAAAACCAGCAAGGGCCTTACCACAGTAGAAGTTCTATGGAGAGGTCGAGGTCTTGCATGGCACAGTATAATGTTATAAAAGTTTCTTTATAACTGAGAGCTTTCGTCATATGATAATGACATTATCAATCAAAGGAGAAAATTACTTGAGCACATCACTCAGTGATGTGCTCAAGTAATTTTCTCCTTTGATTGATAATGTAATTATCATATAACGAAAGCTCTCAGAGCACATCACTGAGTGATGTGCTCAAGTAATTTTCTCCTATGATTGATAATGTCATTATCATATGACGAAAGCTCTCAGTTATAAAGAAACTTTTATAACATTATACTGTGCCATGCAAGACCTCGACCTCTCCATAGAACTTCTACTGTGGTAAGGCCCTTGCTGGTTTTTCTATCCTTTTCTTTATCTTTGATACTTGTTATGAAACCTTAATATAAAATGCATGATTTATTGCAAGAAAATTTTTAAGGAAATTTTAAAACCAATAACCTCCATTAACAACACCTACAACAACAAAGCAAAACAAAAGTTTACTTCCAATCTCCTACAATCAAAAGCAGCAATACAAAGATCAGTATCCTAGCTCTGGATAAAAAGTAACCGAACGGGGCAGCAGTGGCCGCTGGGTTTTCTCATAAAGATAGCATAGGGTGGTTGCGGGTTGCCCATACAAATCGTTCAAAAACTTTTATCCAGAGGTGTACCAAACTCTTTAGCTACTATTTGTATTACTAGATTGCCTAGCAAATTGATTTAAAAAAATTCATTATTGACTCAACAACCACGATAACGTAATGATAATTACTTACATAGATGTAGTATCCTCCAAGGAGCCATAGTCCAAAGACAAGTTGAAAAGCTACAACAATGCCCATGCCAATCATCCAAGGGAGCATCATACCACGGTTACTCTTCTTGATTCCTCCGACCAACACACCAGCAGTAATTATGAACAGCAGGAAGTAGAAAATTATGAAAGCTCCTGATCCTTGCATGGCTGTAATTAACATTAGAAATTGAATATACAGTATTGTAATACATATATGTTTTCTGTCATCTATACTTTCAAATTTAATATGTGAATTGTACTTACTGTCTCGGACATCTGTCTCAAACAACGGCAAGTAAAACAAACTGGAGTCTCCACCATTCATCCAAAAAGCAACAAATGTAATGACGATGCAGCTGATAGCCTGAAATATAAATTTTTCTGTAAATTATGCATACTTATATAACATATGAAAATACTTATTATCATTATTGTATTATCTGGTTTCAGATTGTAATGAAAACTTTGAGCATAATTCTTAAAAGGATGAACCTGAATAATTAAAATAATATGGTAACGAAATTTTTGATAAAAAAAAAACTTGATACATAACAACCAGGCTCTATTCTATAGTGAGTCCGCAGCTACAAATTTCTTAATTGTTCGTATATATTATATAGTACCGGTACTTGTACTCGTTATCGGCAGTTGCATTTTTTGGAATAATTTTCACTAATTTTAGGGCTTTGAAATTTTAGCACAAAAGGATTCTTAATCAATTATTTTTTAGGAAAAATTTCAAAACTCTCAAATGAGTGGAACGTATTATAAAAAAGCAGCAAACACCTGCCGATAATTGCGGCAAGCATGCCGATAACTAGGACAGTATGTACTATTCATATGATGTGAATATAAAGGTAGCACCAAGTTTTGCATAATATTATCATATGCATAATGATGTTTTATGATACACATACAGTGTACAGTGTATAAATATCCTTAATACAGATGTACAACATATGATATATTTAATTATACGTATAATTAAGGTTGAACAAAAATATGTCTACATATAGTACGTATACTCACAACTGTGTAAAATGCAACTGCATAGCTTCCTGTTTTTACATCACTGGTCCAAATGAAGGGAGACCAGCAGGTGGTTAGAAGAGGCATTTCTTCTTTGGTCTGAAAATAAAAATTATTTAATGCACGTGTACAGATACATTATTATGTTCAGATAAACACAATAATACTAATGTCATACATATGTAAAATATTATGCCTGAGAAAGTTAAATATGTAGGAATGTGTAATTATATATTTGAATTTTAATTAATTAAGCAGCCATCCAGGAATGCCGTGAGATTGCCCGCGAACACACCCATATTTTTTTAAGAGTCTAAAAACTAGCTGTTTTTAGTTTCATTTCAACATATATTGTGACTTTGAAAAAACACATATATAATGCTTATTTTTTGCCATTCAGCTCACCTTTTAAAACACAGAAAAGGAAAACAAAATACAAATATAATTTTGAAGGACCACTTTTCGCACTTTTGTTTATGCTTTACGATGACGTCACGTTAAAACTCCAGTTCGAGCCAGGTTCGAGCGGAGCAGCGTAATACGTTGCGCTTTTGTTTTTTACAAACATCCGTAATAGCGCGAAATGTTGATTGGTTTGAGTTGACCCGGAGTTGACCAGCGGGTTTGATTTGACCAGAGGGTTTGACTTATTTATATTGATGATATTGACGTGGCTCGGACGCTTGGCTCGGACGTGGCTCAACAATTCACGACGATAAAACTTGAATCTTTTGTTATGACGATCGGCAGAATTGGCACTCGATTGATCCTCATTCATCCATATTTTCGGGAAGAAGACATTTATAATGAAAAGTGTCAATTAACTCGCAAATCTAATCAAATATATTATGTTACTCATTTTCTTATGTTTTCTTCGGTGAAAATGTTTTAGTTGTGATAGAAAAACTAGAAACCAAAACTATATATCCTAGATGTCAATATCACGCGCAATTAAGTTTGACGTTTCAAATATTTCTCGTTCTCCCCCCATTCCCATATTTCCCATATTCCATATATTTCCCATATTTTCTTTCATAGAGCTCAAAGAATAGTATATTACAGTGTGCAGTATTATAGCGACACAAAAATTGCAGCCGGACTTTAAAATTATATGTAAATTGTAATCTGTCATCTTTTGGTCCATATCGTCGTATTCGTATGGTTATAATGGTGCCCCCCATATATCTTTACCACGTACATTAAGGGATGAAGTTATAGCATACAGAAAAAAATATATATAATATAATGACATTGTAAAACAGAGATTGACTTTCTTACAAAATGACGTTCATTAATAATATAGTTGTTAGTTGTGCGCGCATATAATATTTATTATTTCTCTAAAAGTTACTATATATTATGTAGTATATGCATATACTAAAAACAATGCAATTTGTAAATCTTTTATCACTACATAATAAACATTTTTTACTAAACAATTAAGAATTTGGGTGTGCTTGATTTTGGATTAATCGGATTATGAAATACATTTTTATATTTTAATTTTGTCAAAATATTTCAATAGTTTGTTATGCATTATGTCGTATATAGTAAATAGTAGCAATAATTTAATTTTTTAAATTAAATTTACATAAACAAATACATATTATGAAGTTTCAAGAAGACGATATAAACATATAATTTATAAAAGAATTATTAATGTTATATAATCATTTAATTAATTAATTAAGTTTGTGAGACTTAGATGCAAGGGGTGGAATATATATACATATATATATATATATATATATATATATATATATATATATATTGCGTTGCTTATGTGTTGTTTAATGCATCATATTGTGTACATTTTTTTCCACGCAATCATTTCCCTGATTTAAAATCTTGCAAAACAATAAATCTCTATTATGTCATGCTCTTCTTGATGGGAGGCGTTAAAATTAAATTGTATCCTGCGCTAACTATTTCTAAAGCTATGAGTAAACGCGTGGGATGATATAGATTTAATTTTCTTTTCAGTCATATATTTTCATGTTAAATATATTATTTTTATTTCTGAGCAAGCATCTTTGAATGTAAAGTTAAAAATCTTGAGAAGTTGACTCATGGGAAGCATGATAGGAACTGTTGCTTGTTTGATATTTTGCCAAGCAAAAAGGCGAGAACGCGCGCGCCTCTCTCTCTCTCTCGTGTATGTATGCTTTCAGTCTTCGCAGTCCTAGATTCGCATGGTATTATCGCAATTAAGCAGATGCCCCAACCTTCGACTAAACCTAGAGCTGTCTGTATAAACTGGAACAGTGTGATAGTAGAGAAACCATTTCACACTTAACTATTAGTCTAGTTCAAGGGTGATAAGAACAAACATTTATATTTTAGAATACATCTTAAAAATTAATGCGCAAAAACTATAGTATAACTTTAAAAAAAAATGTGAATATGATGTAATTAGACGAATAAATTTGGCTATTAATTAAATAAATGTTTTATTTAAAATAATAAAGGTAGATATATATTAACCAGTGAGGTATTATAATATAAGCATTGTTTTGAGCAGATGATTGCATAATTTCAGAATTTCAAATATTTTCAAAATACTGACATCCTGACTCATCATGATGTAATATTTGGTTCAAATTTATTTTTACTTTAAAAAAAATCATAAAAGTTAAAGTAAATAATAGTTAAATTTTAATTGTCTTATTTTCTATATTGTTTGATTTAATGTTATCAATTATTCAACAAAAATCAAATTAATCTCCAATTTTCAACTATATTTTTCAAAAATTTCCATTTAATTGTAAATATGTAATGTTTAATTTTTGAAACTCTTTCTCCCTCAATTTCTGATTAACAATCAACAGATAATAGATAAATTAATCGAGCTGACAAAACTTATTAATTTTATTATTCAATAATCTGATCTGACCTCTAGCATTAATCATGATGGTATGAGGGGTGTGTATGATGAATGCGATAAAAGGTCATAAGGCTTGTAAGAATTGTGGTTTAAAAAAAAAAAAGTGCATGCGTGCCCCTCCCTATATGTTTGACTGTGTGCGCTATTTCAGTACTACGATATAGCTAAATTTCACCGCGAGTACACATTTCGCTTCTGTTCTCGTGCACATCCAGTCCAGACTGTGACATATATGCACTGTCGCAGTTTTAAAAATAAAACCACTTGATATATTATAATATGTATGTACTACAATAAAATTTATACAAATAGTCAAATAGAGTTAAATTTGTTCCATCGCGTTCTGCATTTTCAAAATTGTTGAGTGAGTTGTGTTGTACGCGTGGTTCATAATATATATTTGAAAACTATGACATCGTTGATAATTATAATTTGGAGATATGTATATAGCGCGTGAATCAATTCTAGTTTGATAGTATTTTCTTATATATAGGTAAGATTTTGTACAACCATATCATATATGTGCCAACCATATATATAATGAGCAATTGAGCATATTTTACGTTAAATGAAATCTTCTTATAATGCTTATTCTTACTGGCTGCATGAAATTAAAATAGTTAAAAAAAAAAGCCTTCAATACATTTAAGTATTCCTAGTATTAGTATATGGCTCTAATTTAAAAATTTCCGGAATCAGCGTTATGTTTTCTTAAAAAATAGCATATTTCTCCCTATAAAAGTAAGTGTATAATATGTTAAAGTACGGGTCACGTGCCTTTTTCTATATAGCGTGCCTCTGATTGGTGTGCTACATTACCGCCGGTAAGAAGCATTGCCCGATTTGCCATAAAGTACTGTTAAATATAAAATAAAAGTTTTTATAGTCTACAATCTGCATATTTATAGTAACATAAAAAGTAGAAATAACATTCGTGTAATATTTTCTCAAGAATATATTATGATAGTATTTTAAAGTTTTATTGAGTAACACATAATATAACATAAAACGTTAATATTTTAAAATTATTATCAATAAATATACTGTATGATCTATGATGCATATATATATATTAAACTTCACAAAAAGAAAAACCACGAACAAACTTCATAGTTATGACTGATGATTACAAGAAAGCTGATTTACACAGGAATTTTGTATAATTTACTGTATATGATGGATTTTTGTATAAATAAACTTTTAAAATAAATAAAATTTTGTGAATACAATAAATAAGAATTTATAATGAATAATACATTATATAATATACATTTTTTTCCTTGTGTTGGAGCACATTGGCTTATTCAAGCATGGCCTCGATTGAGGAAGTTGAATTGAAAATTTTTTGTTGATGAGTTTATGATATTTTTGGAAAGAGCTTTAAAAACTTTTGAGGCGGTATTTTTTCTTAGGACGATTGGAGCATGCGAAGTATTTTTAATTAATTTTTGAAAATCGGCCTAGAAAGCCTGTGACGTCATCAATCCACTTATTTCTCGGCAACTACTAATCGTTTGAGGTTCAGTAACCAGTTTAATGAAATCAGCTCGTTCTCAGGATTTCAAAAAATTGGCTACTAAACCTTCTACGGTCAATACTTTTCGAAATAAATGCCCGATTGATGACGTCACAGGCTTTTAGGTCGATTTTCAAAAATTAAGCAAAAATACTTCCCATGCTCCAATCGTTCTAAGAAAAAATAGCGCCTCAAAATTTGTTAACGCTCTTTTCAAAAATGTAATAATAAGTGGGGGTTAAAAAAATTCACCTTCCTCATTAGTCTTTGCAGAATTCTTACATAACAGATATGGTCATGATCGTTTTAGTTATATTACCATCTAGATAGATTGTATATAATAAATAAATAAATAAATAAATAAATAAATAAATAAATAAATAAATAAATAAATAAATAAATAAATAAATAAATAAATAAATAAATAAATAAATAAATAAATAAATAAATAAATAAATAATCGTCTTTATTAAAAAAATGCATAGAGAAAAAAAAAATACAACTTTTTGAAAGGGCGAGGTTTATGTTACCGGTTTGTTAACAGGTTTGTTACCGGTGCATGGTGACGTGTGACCAATAAAGAGCGCTCAGGAAAACGGCAAGAGACCCCAAATTTCCCAAATTTTGCGATGTCACACTTTCAAAAAATTTTGAGACAAGTATACTTATTCAAGGCGTAGAACACTTTGAACAAAAAACTTATAGTATCCTGACATAACATATACCTGAATATGAACGTTGATTTAGCCAGAGTCATTGAAGCAAAAAGCCATTAGCGCAGTATTTTTTAATCCGTGCATTTTTTTCTTTTTTATAGATTTGTAAAATCAAGATTTTTATTATTATTATTATTATTGTAATGAAAGAGGAAATTAAAAATACGCTAAATTGAGTATCACTAAAGGATCACTGCTATATAGCTCTTAAGTATTATTCACATAACGCGTAAATTAGACGCTCGTTACAAAGCTGGAACAAAAATGTAAACAAATTTTCAATTGTTTTTGAAAATTATATGTGAACGGCTCCATTTGTTATTTACATTGTTCCAACTTTGTAACGCGCTTCGACGCACGTTGACGCGCGTCAATTTTACGCGTTATGTGAATAATACTAAATATATATACTGAATATATAATCGGCTATAAAAATTAAAATTGCACAAATTATTTAAATATGATAAATATAGGTCTGGATTTTTAGGCAAAATTGTTTCAAAAAAACAGTATAATTTTTATTAATTTGATTTCCAATACACAAAATATTTAATGTTCATTACTTCAGTTACGAATCCTAACTTAATTGAGATAAACACTTGTGAGTTATTATTAAACAATTTTTTTTCTTAATTTTTCTTAAGTAGCTAATTAGAATCTCTCTCTATTTTCTTTTTTTTTTTTTAACAATTTTACCTAAAAATCCGGACCCCGATTTTTTTTTTTTTTTTTTTTTTACATTTTTGAAGATACCATATATCTTAATGTAACACTGTGCAAAATTTCAACTTTTCTTTCTTTGCAATTTTTTAGCCAAAACCCGTAGTGGCTGATTTCCCGCCTTAAATCGCACTTTGTTCTCTGTTAGTGATTTAATAAAAATAATTAATGTCAAATGTCATCAAATAAACTTGCTATAATCTAAAAATAATTTTCGTAATAAAAAAAAAAAAAATCATGTATATTCCAAAACATAAATGCGTGGTACCATTACTAATAAATTGTTTAGAATGCGGAACTTGAAAATACAATAAAATTTACGAGTTTAGCGTGCATGATTTTTTTTTTTGTTTTTTTTAACAATTTGTGCTCAAAATATATAATACTTGCTGACTGCACAAATTAAAAATTTCTGACTGCACATTTCCCAGTCTGACTGCACATTTTGTGTCTGACTGCACACTAAAATGACCATACAAAAAGCCTAACTATAATGAAACTTGCAGGCGTATTCATAATTTTCACCAAAAAATCCGGTCTCTATTGATTTATAATTTATTTTCCATTCATAAAAAGACAGATGCGGACTATGACGTCACAACTCAATTGTTTTACGCGCACGTGGACCAGGTGAGCTGTGACGTCATTATACGCATACGCCATTTCGTGAATGGAAAATAAATTAGAAATAAATGAATCTAGCCAAATCAACGTTGATTTTCAGGTATGTTAGTATATTAGACAAGTTTTTTGTTCAACGTGTTCTATACTCTATACGCCTTTCAGTTATTAGAACGGAGAAATTTAATTCAAGAATATTCTACACGGACAAAAATAAATAAGTAATAATTATGCTAGCTCAATTTCGGCAACACGTATATGCTCTAATTCATAAATTATATACTACACTGCATAATAATTATTTTAAATTGCATTAATAATGTAATAAAATTATTAGTTATTAATTATTTATGATACTCCAATTTAACAACATTTATGCTATATGACATATAGATGCAGCATAAATTACGTTGTTTATTTTTTTTTTTCGTGTAGTCACATTTGTATTTTTAGAGAATATTAAAATAAATTCACTGGTAAGAAGCATTGTCAATGAAAATTGTGAGAATATATTATAAGATAAGGCTATATAATTATGTATTATAACATATCATATGATATCATGGAAATACGAGTGGAATTTCTCTATATATAGAGGCAAAAACAAGTATATATGTACAAAAAATATGATATGTTTATTAATATCTACAAATAGACCTGTTATTTTGAATGTAAAACGAAAGTTATATGTACACCTACACAACTATTATAAACGTTAAAACCTAGCAAATATTGTGTTTTACATTTCGTTAACATTTTTTTCCCGATACTTTTTGGGCCGTAACGGTGATGAAAGCAGTCCACTTTGGCGCATGGCCCATCGAGATTTTTTTGGAGTGACTGATAGGCAATCCATTTAACGTACCATAAAAAATTATAGATTTTTTTTCTTCAAATGGAATTGTTTATGAACTGCATGTATTTCTAAATTTGATGCTTTCTAAATTTAAAATTTCCATCTCTCTCGTTACTTGAAAATTTAATAAACTAAAAACCTATATGAAGCCTCTAATACCCTTGATATTTCTCAATTCAATATTTATTGTTTTCGTTGCAGTAATATGACTAATATGTATATAAATCAATTAGAAATTTTGAAATGTTTTAAATTTATTTGCATGTATAATTTTGAATGAATATAATATCTAAACTAAAATAAACTATAATCTAATGATGAGAGTGCGTGATCTTCAAATTTATGTCTTCATTGAATGACGAAACAAATAGAGATGTAATTTGCCCTTGTGATAACAATTAAATTGCGATGAATGTAATTGGTAGGTTGCTGACGTTAAAGTAGTAGTTCAAGAAATACTGGCTAGCAACTTCACTACAAGTATTTTATATTATAAAAGCAAGCACAGAATGACAGTTCTCGTACACACCGCATCGTCCAACAAAGTTTGGCGCCATCCGCGTCCCGAGGTGGACTTGCGGACTAAAATTACTACTCCCCCTCGATCTCTCTTTTTCTCTTCTGCTCAACTATAATCTTTGCCTCTTTGCATGTATAGTAGGAGAAGCTTGTACGCAAATAAGATTGAATGAGTATCAGAAAATTATTAAATAAATGCAATTTATTTATGCAAGTTATTATTATTTATTCACTTAAAAAAAACTGTTTTTCTTGTCTGAATCTTTAAAAATTAAAATCTATCCTCTTTAAATAAAGTATTCTGAGCATTCATTCATTTTTTTTTCTTTCTTTCTTTAAATAGGATTAAATACAAAAGAAAAATGCGTAATACGCACTGTTGAATAATATACTCACAAACATTTCAATATTGAATAAAAATCATGAACTGAAGCATAAAAAGTGGGAACTATGGTTATCTTTGGTGACCTTTTTTGTTCTTCTTTTTTCTTTGTTGTTGTTGTTGTTATTGTATTTGAAACAAATTTATAATTATAAGATAGAGATATGAAGCTAAATTTATAAATTTACTTTGAGCAAAAGTATGAAAGTTAAATTATTCTTTCTTGCAGCACAAGCACACACACGTTGTGAGGAGTGTTTGAAGAAAGTAATTTTGACAAGACGATTTTTACACCTGTCTCACGGAACATCATTAAGACTTACAACTTTCAGATGACAAAACATTCATTAGCACGCCAAACCAAATAAAACAGAAAACGAAAGAAAAAGATTTGCGCTTAAAATTTATAAAATATTCTAAGAACAATTATTTTCCAGATATTTAAAAAAACAAAAACATTTTTTTAGAAGTATAGTATATAGGACTGATTGAACTACACGCAAAATATGCAAATATTAAATTATATTAAATATTATCTACTTTAGACATCATAACTGTTTTGTTAAATTTCTGTGCAAAAAAAAAAAAATCTTAAATCAATCAAATAATCAGGATGCCACATTTTTTTTTTTAACTCTGAGCTTGCTCAGTGGCCGCATTACGTATAGACACTGTTAAATAAAATATTTCTTTCATACCACGTAATCATATGGAAGAATACGTTATAGTTAAAGTGTCCATACGTAATACATACGTAATACATTGTATTACCACAATGCAAAATAATTAAAAAATATATTGAAGTATGCATACGACTTTGCGGCATTGGAAAATATAGTTTATTAACAATCAATGACAGGAAAGAAAAATATTTGATTATCTGCTTTATTTCCATTAAAAATTTTCAAAACAGCTATTTCCTTTCGCTTTAAAATATACAAATATGTAAAAAAAAAATAATAATAATAAAAATAAATCTAATTAAATTTTAAGAATAAGAATAAAATTTCATCCCTTGTAATTTTTCTCGCAAGTACAATTCAGACTGTAACGCTTTAGACATTTTCTTTGGCCTGTTTACACGGAGTAATATTTGCATATTTTACATGAAATATACCTTCTAAATAAGAAGGTCCATATATTACTTACTGAAAATATTGCTTCGTATGAACAGGACCTCAGTTAATATTTAAATACATTAATACATTAATACATTAATAAAATAATAAATACAATATAAATATATGTATTATTAACTATATTTCATGACTTGTACTTGCATTATTAATTATTATTAAGGCTGTCTCAGCCTCCACATGGATGAGTGGAGCCAGTTTTCTTCTAACACTGCGGACTCTCCCTGGGAACTTTCAGGACTTTTTTTTCTTTTCTTTTTATTGTTATTATAATTTTTGGTAGTGATCAAATTCATTTTTCCATAAGAAAATCATGATATAAACAATTTGCTCATAAGTTTGCAGGGATGATAAATATTATAATGCAAGTTGTATGAATTAAAATTAATTAATTGCAAAATATGTGAAATTAGGAAGAAATTTTCTTTCATTAAAAAGCTGGGTGTTTTTATAGGTATATACTATTTGATACCATCTTTTCTACAAAAGTATATTTATATATTTCTCCTATGAAATAAAAATAGTTGTGATGTGATCAAATAAATTGACGTGATAACTGATCAGGCACTTTATGCCTCTGATTGTAACAGAAAGAATGAATGAATGAATGAATGAATGAATGAATGAATGAATGAATGAATGAATGAATGAATGAATGAATGAATGAATGAATGAATGAATGAATGAATGAATGAATGAATGAATGAATGAATGAATGAATGAATGAATGAATGAATGAATGAATGAATGAATGAATGAATGAATGAATGAATGAATGAATGAATGAATGAATGAATGAATGAATGAATGAATGAATGAATGAATGAATGAATGAATGAATGAATGAATGAATGAATGAATGAATGAATGAATGAATGAATGAATGAATGAATGAATGAATGAATGAATGAATGAATGAATGAATGAATGAATGAATGAATGAATGAATGAATGAATGAATGAATGAATGAATGAATGAATGAATGAATGAATGAATGAATGAATGAATGAATGGTTTTGGATCACCGGTTTTGAATAAAGATGATTATTATATAAGATATAAATGATACTATTAATGGCTGAACTATCGCGATTTTTCATTAGAAAATTTGCATTTTTATTATAATAAATAAATTAGTGTAAATTTATTAATGAATAAAGTCTAAATAATATCTATATTTTATATAAATTGTGTTTTTGTGTTTCATTAAGTTCTGAATATGTGAAAAAGTGAATGATAATGTACTTATTATTTTTCAGTAAGAATATGTTAAGTTAAGATGTATTTTGATAAATGCTACTTGAAGACTGATAATTATATGTATTATGAATAATCAAAATTATGAAACACTCTGACAAGTGATTATTGTTAAAGAACAGTCAGAGGACCATGTAAGTGGGTATGTACCTTTTTTGGCCTCTTAATAAAAATCAATTATTATTATTATTATTTTTAATTCAATTCAATAGCGACAATTTAATAACTGAAATTTACTAAATGTTTAAAAATGTAATTTAATAGGATTTTAAATATGTGTGATGAAAATATTTTATATTTATATCGATTTTTAATGCATGCTCTAGTGAGACACGTGTTAACATACTGACTATGATGGTGAAGATTCTGCGTGTTGACGAGACGACGATATCGTGGGTGTTACTGCATTCGGGTCAACCTTTCACGCACGAGTAAATCTCTCATCTCTCGCCACCTTGTCATACCCATTAGCAAGGTAACTCTCATAAATGACACCATACTAAATTAGCCGGAGAAACAAACCTTTTGTTCATTGCATCGTGGGAATAATCTTTGTTTTTTTATCATTTTATTGCATTTTTTTTAATGCTTTGGGAAATAATTTTAAAGTTATTTCATTTAAAACTATTCCTATTTTGTATTTATACAAAATTCAATTATTTTATTCATAAAAAAAAAGTAAATATGTAAAAAAAAAAAACATAAAATTTTAAAAAATATATATATATTACTATATAAGGGAAAACAAATACCACTTTTTATAATGAAATAATTTAATAGTTCCTTTATTCACGTTGCCAATTATTTGTTATGTAGGTTTATTATTGTAAAATTAAATATTTTATTAATATTTTTTGTGCATATAATATCCAAAGTGAAAAAAATTACTCCCGATGAATAGGCTCTAATTAGTCTAATTGTATCATTTATCTATTAGAATATCAAGTTGACGACCATTGTTTGTTATATATTACAGGTCAATAAAAGTGTCTTATTTCTTATGTGTGTGAACAAAAAAGAAAACTTTAAACTGAGAGACTCATTTTCGTCATGTATATTCACTATTCCATTAAATCTTTCTAAAATACAAATTTGATTATTACAATATTATCATTTTTATTATATTTCATTATTTTCAAACAAATTTTTAAATAAAATACGTTATATACGTTATAAATTATAAATACATTACAATTATACGTGAAAAAAATATGTGTAAGATATATTTGATGTAATGTGGGCTAGACTCTTACTCTAACCTAAACCTCTCGCCAATTCATATTCAAAATTTGTTTATTGACAGATCATACATAGTAACATGTATATTTTTACATGCTTCCTTACAATATAGCCACGTCATACTGTATAAATACAGACAGATAGCATAAAAATACTTACTCACTTATCTCACTCATTTCTATTAAATCACACGTCGTTGGGTTTATATCTTGATGTGTGGTATATAATTTGTCTTTTTACACTCTGTCAAATAACTAAATATACATACAAAATAAAACACAATTATTGCTAAATTTGCAAATTGCAAATTGCAAATTGCAATGTGTGTGTGTGTGTGTGTGTGTGTGTGTGTGTGTGTGTGTGTGTGTGTGTGTGTGTGTGTGTGTGTGTGTGTGTGTGTGTGTGTGTGTGTGTGTGTGTGTGTGTGTGTGTGTGTGTGTGTGTGTGTGTGTGTGTGTGTGTGTGTGTGTGTGTGTGTGTGTGTGTGTGTGTGTGTGTGTGTGTGTGTGTGTGTGTGTGTGTGTGTGTGTGTGTGTGTGTGTGTGTGTGTGTGTGTGTAGGGTAAAATAAAGATCAATAGTAAATTAGTATATCTGAATATTGTCGAATAAAGGCAATTATTTATTTATTTTATGTCCCCTGCCAAAAGTATAGTTATCCAAGCAGCAGGACAACTCAAAAATGTTTATAATATAAAACATTACCTAATAGATATAAAACATCTTGAAATAACTAAACATCTTTTGTATTTTATTGTTTTAAAAATAAACAATATTTCTTTAAATCTTATGTATTTTTAAAGTGATAGTTATAAAGTTATAAATAAAATTCTTTTAAAAAAAAAGTATAAGTTATAAATTTAAATGAGTGACTTAAAAAAGCGTTCGAAAATTTTCATAAAGATACTCGATGAAAATCATGAAATGATTATGCTTATGTTAGGTGTACAAGTAAGGTGGACGGCATACTGTGAGTCCCACAAATAGCGATTAAACTGGGCAGGCTATGCTATATACTAGCGGGCGCATCTCATGTGATGCTACTACTACTGCTAAAGGGGTGACGTCACTTTAGGGAGGTGTGCCAAGAAAGCACCGCGCGCGAGGGGGAAAGAGGACTCGAGTGAGTACCAGTCCTAGCAGCGGTGGAGCGTGTTTTAGACCAGTACCGTGCCAAACTGCTCTAATGTGACACCTTAGAATATAACAGTTGTCAATCGTGAGCAAATTTTCTAAACCAATTTATTCTTATTTCTTTATTAAAAAATTATACTCATATATATATATAAACAAAAAAGTTATTGTGATTGAAGAAAAGTGTGGTCTTAAAATAGAAGTAAATTTATTTATTTTTATTCATATGTAAATATTACATTCCTATATTTGTGTAAGTTTTAGTGAGAGTGATGTAAATTAAAATAATCTATATTTCATTAAATATCGTTTCTGTGTTAAATTTTTATAAGTAGAAGCATCAACACGGAGGATAAAAAGGAAAAGAAGAAGAAAAAGTCTGGAAACTTGGTATGTGATCCTAGTATAGTAAATCATCCAACCCCGAATGAAGAAGAAGGGTTGTTATTGTGTGAGGTTCCTACTTCAGGTACCCAAATTCCTAGACACGCATTGCTGAGTGCGCATCACCAGCTGAGCGTCAAAATCCGGCGTCTTGATAGCGCAGCACACATGGGAATTCCCACTAACGCTGACTTTCTTCACGCTAAACACGGTAAGACCACACACATCATTATTATTATAACACCTGTCACTACAAACTTTCATCTCAATAATTTGATTAATTATACCGTATCAAAATTTGGACTCAAAACTAAATTGCATTTTTTTTTAAAACTATAATGATTATTAAAAGTTAATCATTGGTTGCAACAAGTGGCATTTCTCATACCACTTGAGTTTAAAAAAATATAGAAAATAAAGAGACTACCTGAGTACTTGAGAGTCATGTATTATTGTAATTTCTTATAGAATTTTTTATCTGAACTGGTGCACGTGAAAAAAATTATTTAGAGGATCAAAAGCTATATTAAATAATTGTGTCTGTCACCGCAGTTTTAGCCCTGTTTAATTGATATACTTTAGTTACTTCAAAAAGTTTAAAATTAAAAAAAAAAAAAAAAAAAAAAAAAGTTCTTGCTGAAATTTTTATTTTGGTTATCATTTATTACAGTTAATACTATATGACGCAGAAGATTTCCAGTACGTATTTGAATTTACGATTCATTACTCTTTTTATCCTTGTTTATTAAAAAAATATATACATATATTAAAAAGATGGTATATTCCTAACATTCAAAATTACGCAAAACGTATAGTTTAATTATAATCTAAAAATTGCAAAATGTTTTCAGTTTATACTGTACATATTACTACATTTCTATGCTTTGCAAATAATTCATGAAACAAATAATAGAAGTTTTTATTGCAATTTAAACAAACTTACAGAATTAAACATTTAAATAAACGATGGAAAGCTAGTTCCGTGCCTCTGTTGATAACTACACTTTGTGAGGTTGAGATTGTTTACAAAAATTATGACGTCACATGTAGACGAGGTCACTTTTGTAAATGACGTGTGTCCGCCAGAGCTAAAATTTTCTTCTCTTTACTCTAGTTCATCAATCAACAACCATGTCAGAGAAACAAAAAAATTAAGTCTTAAAACCTTGGTTTTTGTACTACTATACGTACAGTATATAACCTTATTTTATCTTATAAGTTTCAAGTAACGTTTTTCATTTCATACTTATATTTTAGGATTAATTAATACATCGCTTAATGTTATTTTATTCTATCAGATTAAAGCTTTATGTATATTAAAATTTATAGACTAATGAACTGAAACTGAAAATTGAAATTACTACAATAATCTATAGCTGAAAAATATATAGTTTGTACTAATAACGTAAAATTAATAAGTAAAAGTTTCATTTAAAACAAATATTTTTCTTGTAAGGCTAGATAAATATTTATTCAATGATTAATTTCAAATTTACCTAATACACACGTACTGTTTGGAGTATAAATATTTTAAACCTTTTCGTATTCAGAGCAATAAACAAAACAAATCATTGCAGTAATAAAAAAAAAATTAGTGTACTGGAAATACATTTCTGATTGTTTTAACCAGATGGAGATTATTATTTTCAACGTTATTAGGATAAATGATCCATTAGAAGAAGAAAAAAAACTCCAATTAATTTTAATAAGTTTAGCAAATAATAATAATAACAAGGATAAAGATTTTTATATTTATATATTTTATCACAAGGAAAATTTTGTGCTCTCTAATTAATTTTGTGTTATTAAAATAATAATAAGATGATTTAGTACTCAGGTTTCTCATTAAAAAAAAACTCAATATTTATCATAATACTAAATTATTATTATTTTTTCTTTTAATAATCATTATACATAGTTTAAAAATAAACTCTATACTCACAAAGTCCAAAGGAACTGAAATGTGAAAATTTATTGACTATATATAAATATGTGTAAATTGTTCCACTTCTAATTGTGCAATTATTACGCTCTGTTTCCTCTTTTCATTCCATTGCTCCTAAATTTATTTCCAGATCGTCAATTTAATCCAATATTAGTATTTTTTTTCTTCTCTATATATAATTGAACTATACAGATATAGATTGAACTATATAAAAGCTAAAATTATCAATGTTGAAAAAAGCTGTTCTCTATGAATATATAAAGATGGTTAATCTCATATTGGCAAATGCTTATTTTAATACAAGAGTGTGTCTCTCTATATATATATATATGTGTGTGTGTGTGAGAGAAAGAAAGATAGAGGTTCGCTGAGGGTTTGTGTGTGTAGGAAAAAAAATCTGCATAAACAAAGAAGATGACGATATTATATTAGAGGTCTTCCAGCTATATAGAAAAGATAGAAGACATTCTACATTCAAGACTTAACTACTGTGAACTTGTGAATATGAATGTATAGCAATGAACCACCTTTCGCGACGTGTTGAATGATTTGGAGCCACTGGAACTTCTGAATGTTCTTTCACATCTTAGAGAGAGAGAGAGAGAGAGAGAGAGAGAGAGAGAGAGAGAGAGAGTTTGACGTCTTTAAGGGTGGTGATGATGAGATTGTGAAGAAAGATAAATTCTTTGAACTTTAATAAATTTATATAAAATTTGTTCAAAATGTCACTTAAAACTAAAATTTATTGCCATCCTTATGTTAAATCTTTCACTAATTATCATTTAAAATATATTTTAATGCAAATTGTATTTACAATCTTACAATTTAGCATAAAATTTAACTAATAATCTTCAAAGATGTTGCTTGAAAGCAGAAAAATCAACACCGTATTTCCAATATATGTATACTGTGTAATGTATGTATCTTGCTTTTTTTTTTTCTTCGAGTATGTATTTTTTCATAACCTATCAAATAATTATGATAGATTAATTTCATATACAATTCTGTATTTTTTTTTTTTGTACTTGCATTGCATGAGTTAAAAATATTGTTCCTCCCCTTTTATTATACATAATATATATATATATATATATATATATATATATATATATATATATATATATATATATAATATATATATATATATATATATATATATATATATATATATATATATATATATATATATATATATATATATATATATATATATATATATATATATATATATATATATATATATATATATATATATAATATATATATATATATATATATATATATATATATATATATATATATATATATATATATATATATATAATTATGATTGATATTTGATAATAATAAAAACCATATTTTACTCCCAATACAATACATCATTTTAAACTATTAATGTACGTTAAAGCTAAGCGCTTTAATTTAACAAACTTTATTTTTATTACATTTTTGCTCTTTTTATCTAATCTGTACAACGATGAAAAATTATACCAGATTTTAATTTTTTTTTCTTTTTTATCATATTATCATCATTTATTATAAAAGTTAAAATTATAATATATTAACTCATATTAAGCATTTTCAACTGATGATCTTTTTTTGGAGCGATGGTGTGAGATGTGAAGATGTGGTAAATGGATGAGATGATGTGTATAAAACGTGGTGGTATTTCGTATTTGTCAAAGTTCCCCATTTGCCTGCAGCTGGCGGACGTTTTAGAATACCGACCGACACACCACACGAACACATAAAGTATAGGAAGAGGGAAAAATCGTCCATCTTATTAATTACTTGACCTGCAATATATTATGTCATCTGAATGTCACATTGTGGATTATACTAAAGAAAAATATTTGTAAATAGAAAGTAAGCTTATGGATTATGATACAAGTATAAAATAATAAGTTATCTTTGGTTTGATGCTATGTTAACATTGTTAAATACAATATAGTGTCAACTGTATACATAATTTATTAGATTATCATAAATTAAATTTATGTTACTGATAATTTAATTAATAAATTATGTGAAAGAAAAAGAGCAAAAAGAAAGATGAGAGAGAGAAATTCAAGCAACAAAGTCATATGGATTTAAGCAATAATAAATTATGTTGCTTTTTTTTTCTGACTTTGTTCACATTCTATTTTTATCCCTTCGTTTTTTCAAGATTAAGAAAACTCTTTGCCAGTGGTGTGTAAGTTTGTCAACTGCCTTCAGCTCGTGTCGTGCTTACGCCGCTTACGTGGTCATACTCCGGAAATAGGAATCTGCTTATATATATATATATATAGGGACGTCGTTATCATTGCAATACTTCCGTTTTTGACTTTACAACCAATTTGAGATGGTTCCTGTAAATAATTTGATTGTGAGAATTAAAACACTAAATTTAGAAACTTTCCAGTCAAATTTTAACAATTTAAAGCACGGTTATAATAAACTAATCTTCAACACAAATAATTTTGTTTGCATTAGGAAATCGCGTTTTTGTTGCATGCTTTTAAAACTAAAAATTTTTCACATTTTATTATTACAAATATTAAAGATTTTTAAAATAAAAAAGTTAAAAATTACGCCGCTAATTATTAATAAAACTTAATAATAAATTCAACGATTGTAATGTTATTAAATTTCATCGACTCAAATGTCAAACATATTTATAAAGGGAAAAAAATAGCTAAGTTGGTAGCAAGTTTAGTGTTTTAATAAAAAATTAATTACAAATTTTTTAAAAGTCTTCCATCTGGATTAAGTTTTAGTCAATTTCTTTATTTAAAAAGTGAAAAACTAAATATGTCATATGATCAAAAGAAATACAATTAGAAATATTTACTATAAATAACTTTTCTTTTTTTTTTTTTTTTTTTTGCTTTTAATATTATATTTTTCTGTTTGTACAAAAATTATATATAACTTGCGTATGTATATCATAATACATGTATTAAGTAGAGTAGTATTAAAATACATAGTTTGTATGTATTTTGTTTGTAAACAGTGAGGGTAATTACTCAATGTCACAAAAATGTAAGACAAGCTAGGTTATATGTAAAGTTAACCTAATAGAGTATTAGTAACATAAAAAGAGAGTTTATTTTTAGAAAAAAAAGACAAGAATAATAATAAGTATGAGTAAAAGTTCAAAATTATATAGAATAGAGCTTTAAAATGACATAAAAGTTAAGACACTATATGGGGGTACAGTTAATGAAAGTTTTCAATTTAATTAACTTTAAGGTTCAATAGCCTAGAGGTCACTTGCAAATTTAGATCTTTCTCTTAGTTAGTTTAGTATAAAGTAAAGTTCAGTATAGTTTTATATATATGTGTACTCAGTGAAACTTCATCCAGAAGTTTTTCATGTACATATGTGTACTAAAAATACAGCACTGCATCATCTCCGATCATACTTATTTAAAAAACAAACGAGAAGCTCTCTCTCTCTCTCTCTCTAGCTCCAGTCAGCTATTTTTATACCATTCGCCAGAACACCTTTTAACTTTTCGTAGAAACATTAATAACAAAAAAAATTCCACATCATTAATTTTCCTCTACATATTTTTTCAATATTTCTCTAAAATATTCATACAACTAATTCGTTAAAAGTTAATCATTTAAACTTTACATAATGGAGAACGGATGTAACTTTTATATGAAACTTAAAAATAATAAGTATATATATATATATATATATATATATATATATATATATATAATATATATATAATATAAAATGGTCCAAAATTTCATGGTGAAATTTTTTTTCTTTTCTTTTTTCAGTTTTTTCAATTATTAGGACATAATATTTTATGAGTTGTTATGAATAATAGAAATCACCTATTTAAAAAAAAACTGTTGATATATTAGATTTAAGTGCAAATAAAGAAGTAAAAAATTGCTTTGTTAAACAGTTTAATGAAGTGTGTGCAATAAGTTAAGTAAATTTATTCTCTAAACTAAAGTGATTGTATAGTTGCTGTGGTATATATAACGACTACAGTATAAGCTTTGATGATAATGCTCTTGTTAAACGGTTGATTTTGGCTCCAGACACAAACTCCCCGCTGATTTACAACAATTCTCATCGTCTTTCCTCACTCAAACTACTTGGAAAACAACATCATGTTAATTTTAGTTTAAATCTTAGCATCTTATTTCTTTGTTCTTTTTTTTTACATAAAAGTCAGTTATATCTTATATCTATATGAGTTAACCTAATATTTTAAATACTTTATTTGTTAATAGATAGTTATCGATAAATTTAAGTTATCTTTTATCTTTTTATAGTTTTTATTGGTATTCATATTTATAATTAACAAGCTGATAAATGAAAGGGAAAAAAATCCACTTTATTTGTTATTAATAATTGTACCTATTTGTATACATTTTCCTTCATTTCTCTAAAAAAAA
Organism: Ecdyonurus torrentis; assembly: GCA_949318235.1. Lineage (NCBI taxonomy): Eukaryota > Metazoa > Arthropoda > Insecta > Ephemeroptera > Heptageniidae > Ecdyonurus > Ecdyonurus torrentis. The sequence goes on along the minus strand of OX439131.1, from coordinate 35,069,753 downwards.
ATAAAAAATAAAAAAAAATCTAAATTATTATAATATAATATTATATTCCAAAAAATCATACTAAAATGAAGAAAAAGAAAAAAGCTATTTCTTTTTGAATTTTCCATTAAAATTTATATTACAATTTTGAATGAATTTTGAGTATTATTATTTATTCAATTGTACTTATTTATTTAAACACCTATATATTTTTGAGAGAATTTTTTTGGAGAACTTTTGATAAAGATATTAAGACAGAAAAACAGTACAACATACACATTATAAAACTAATAGATCTTCAAATATCCAAAGTATTAAGAGGATATTGATGAGTATATTTAAGATTGAATAGAAAGAAAAGACGATAAGGAAAGAAATTACAAATTAAAAGTGACATATTTAAAACAAACATACACCTTTCAAGACTTACATGCATTAGATGATGTTTTAAATATTTCTGGAGTGTTATTTATCATGTTATTTCAATCACAGAACGAGGAAAGTCCTATTCTCGTCGAGGCTGGTTTTTCTATGAAATTTCCTCACGTCACCCACCTTGACGCCAGCTCCTCACACGTGTTGTCAACAGGTGTGGTCGGCAGAGTAAAACAGCCCGGAAAATAAGTAGCACGTACGTCACTCAAATAAAATACAAACATAATGTTTTTACTTTGAAAAATTAATACATTTATGAGCTCGTAGAGATTTTTTTTCTTTTCTTAATTGAGCTTTTAATATCAATTTACAAAACTAGAATCCTACCAAAATTTTAAAAAGTGTAAAATTAAAGGCGTTAACAGCCTACGTTACTTTACTTAAAAAATGAGGATAAATGAACTTTTTTTTATTTGTTTACAGTACATTTTCTACTTCGTTTAAAATATACTTTGTATGTAAGATTGTTATACGACATTCTAAATCAAGAACTTTCATCAATGAACATTTTCCATCATATGGCATAATATATATTTTTTTAAATAGGCCGTATGTAGTTCTAACTTAAACTTAAAATTTTGATTAGTTGGTAGATTTAAGTATTGATATAATAATATATTAATAATATTGTTGTTTTAGTGCAAAGATTTTAAGTTTTAAAAAATATTTCATTTTAACGAAAGAATTATTTCTATAAGTATTGTTAATTAATAAAATAATTAATGACATGTATGGAAATTGTTCAAAAGATTTAACAATTTAAAAACTGTTTTAGTTCCTCTCCCCTTTTATTTCTTTGCCTGTTTCGTAAGCCCCAATTATAAAAGTTTTTAATTGTATATTTTTTATCACTATGCAACAAACGGTATGGTGATCTAAGGAAAAAAAATGAATAATTGTTATTAAAAGTGATAATACTCTATATAGAGGCGATTTTGTGAATATCTGAAATTTAAATAATAGTTTTCAAGTTTCAAATGTAGGTAAACATACGCCATGTTTTATTGTTGCCCCTGCATAAAATTGATGTATGCAACCTGTTGGACAGATGTACCCGGCAAATTGCATACCTTCCAGGAGATACGTATACAACAAAAAATTAAGTGACGGTCTAATATTTCCGTAGTACCAGTAATGTTAAAAGTTTTAGTAATATATTGACTAAAAATTTTATTTTCATACTTTTGTTTAAATTTTGTTACAGAAAAATTATGCAGTAAAATAACTTTAAAACTCTGCATTAGCTCAAAATTAACATAGTAATATGGCTATGTTCCAAGTTGTTTTTATGTTTCTTTCGTTCAGTTTAAAACAAAATAATATAAACGAGAAAAGATTTCTTTAAATAGTTACTATGTTAGTGTACTCCAGCCATCTGGTGTGGACTTTTTAAACTTTATAAAAAGGGTCCAGAGAAAGATTCTGTAATGTAAACTTGTGCTGCCTCTTACGGGAAGCTGTAGAATAATTAAATTCTAATGTATTTAACTATAGTGTATCTAAATGATTTTTTTATTTTAAATTATACTAAATAAAATTACATTTTTAACTAATTCATTACTTGGTTGTTAGGACGAGGGATAAATATATTTCTACGCATCAACTATAACTTCAAGTACATAAATTACTATTACATTTGTGTGTTAAAATTGACTTCTTTTGATTATAGTATATGAAAATTCATGGCAAGAGTCATAAAAACCTGGAGGAAAACCCACGCACATACACAAAAACGCCCTCATCTTATTGTCGATGCATTTGACGTGGCCCACTTTTCTTATGACGTCATTGAGGTGGCTTTGGCTTTCTGCCTAAATGAATTTTACCTTGAAACAGATAAACCTGGAGTGTTTACCCGGTGTTCAAGGTGCTGTGTAGCTATAGGGGTTGGAGGTGGTGGTAGAGAGAGAGAATTAAATCCCAATTAGAAGCAGTAAACAAGAGTAAAATAAGATTTACAGCAAAACAAATGGCTTACATAGAGATTACGTTTCACCTTTATTCACAATAAACACAAACACATATTACAACAATAATATTTTCCTAAAGAGGTGAATTTAATTTAATTTTATATTTCAGCTACATTAAAAAAAAAAAACGAATACATTTTTTTTTATAAATTGTTATGTTGTTATTATTATAGTAAAAAAAGTAAAAACAACAATTATACTAATAATTATATAAAACATTATACGTAAATATTTATATAACTGTCCACATTATATAATATAATATGATATAATACAGTATTTGTACTATTTGAAACAATGACTGATACAATGAGTAATAACATTGTTTAAAGAATTCTTCATTTGTTATATTAAATATTATTTTTATGATCTTATTTAACATTATTACTTTTATAAAGGAGTATCAATTTAACGAGCCATTATTTTGCATAAACAAAATGCATATTTTATTTATTGGTGACTTACTTTCACACATAGTTAAAATAAATTTAAATGAGAGAGAGAGAGAGAAAGAGAGACTTTTGTCACATTTTTTACTATTATATGAAACATAATGATAATTATTATCTTAAAAATTCATGATGCAAGTTAGGCAATTAACTTTAATCTCTGTTATTATGTAGAAATTATACAATAATGAACAATGCTGAACCAATGATAAACACAACCAATAGTTAATTATTGTAATAAATCAATATCCAGGTATACAGTGTAATGATAAAATACTGTATTTTAACTTAATATTCAAAAAAGTTTATTTGGTATATTTATTTATTCTCTATATTTAAATACTGAATATATTTACTATTCAGAATTTCTTGCACCAAAACAAAATATAATTTCAAAATTCAAGTGTGTTCTAAGTTTTCTCCCCATTCTTTTGATACTGGATACTGGTAACTCGATTGTGTATTTTCATACACCCCTATTTTTTATGAGTTAATAGCTACGTTTTTTTTATATAATATTTTAAACGTATTCATACTATAGAGAATGATATGAGATTCCAATAAACATTGTGAGGGGATATCGATGATACTACACAGTTTGAGATATCAGTGTGTTCGTAACATGGATGCAAGCAAAAGCGTGTTTAAAGCTTGTGTATGTACACGCTGACTTTCTACTAACGTCACGTCACGCATTGGGCCACACGTCTATTTCAGGCAGAGCCTATTCCTGACTCGCACGCTACGCTTTCTGCTGCCACATTGGTGGGTACAGCGAGCCCACTACGATGACCCTCGACAGGTGGAGATTGGAAATCTTGTCAATACCCTCGTCACATTTGATTCTATATATTGAAGAGTTTTGGATTTGAAGACAGAATTACAAGTAGCTTCATACTCCTGTCTTCAAACTGACGTACGCCCACATAAACTGAAACTTTTTTATTTTATACAGAAACTGAATTGTAACGTTCGTATATATTTTATAAAAAAAATGTATTTACTTAATTTAGAGGGTACTGACTGTGAGTAAAATGTCCGAAGTTTGAATAATATTAAATGAAATGAACACGAAGTGACATAATATATATTATACTTTATAATAACATTTGTTTTATGATAATTCTTACAATTTTGCTCTCATAATTAAATACTTTTTATAAAAAAAAAATAAAAGTCTTTTTCTATTATATGATTGGAAAATAGTAATCTGATTAGAGGTTAATATATTTGTTATATAAAACTTGAAACAAAAAAGAAGGGGGGTGGGAGAGAGAGAATGACGTCACAAAACTTATTTTATGCTACAAGATTGATATAAAACATTTCAAATAAATCTATTTATAGGTCTAAATAACAAGACATACTTACAACAAGAAAACAACGTAAAAAATAATTAAAATTAATCTACAAAATTTAATTTAGTTTTACAATAAAATAAAATAAAAAAATATAACAACCATATTTAAATTTAATTTATTTTTATTTATAATTAAAAAAAAAACTTAGAGCTTCTTCTACTGAATTACTTTAATTTTCTTTACATAAAGAGTTTTGTTTCTTTTTGATAACTGTTGTTGATATTGCTTGTATTAATTATCTTTTTAATTAACATTTGAGGAAAATTTCCCAAGAAAATTCTTAGATTGTTTATATAAGTTAATTTGAAAACAATCTCTTCTGTGGTTTCCATTACATAACAAAATAGCTTATGTAACTATGGTAAATTTATAAACATTTTACAAACGTTAAACCTTAATCAATTGTCTTGGTTGAATAAAAATAATAAAATAAAAATGTTTATTAAAAAAAAAAAAAAAAAAAAAAAACTAAATCGTATTTATTTATGGCGTTGGCAAGAATGCCAATCATTCTTATCCTTGACTTTTTTAAAATTTAAGTACAAAAGTTTTACAACGTTAGTTACATGTTATTTAATACATTATTATGTATATTTCAAGATATAGACTTATTTTAAAGAATTGCTTATGTAAAAATAAAATATCATAGTTTTTTACAACAGTATACAGATTTTTTTAAAAAAATGCAAAAAAAAAGAAAAAAAAGTAAAACATTAAACTACAGTACAATGTTTTTTTTATCATATAAAACTATGAAAACCGCATTCACGCACCGTCCATCCCTTGCTCATACATTTATCATATTGATATATATTGTTTATTTATCAAATGTCGGAAGAGTGCATTTTTTTAAAAATATATTCAGAGTGTCTTGGTTTTAGTCTGCAAGTTGTTATAGAGACGAGAATATTTTAATAATAATAATAATAAATGGATTTTATATAAAGACCACAAAACGTATACACCCACCCACTTCCTCTGGCATATTTAACATCATATTATATATAGTTTTATTGTTAGAGTATTTTAGTTAATAGTTTTCAATAAAGTTATAAAATATATTAAATTACGAGTTATCATAATAACAAATAATAATGTTATTAACTAAGCACAGCATGTAATACTTTTAAGTTATTAAAAACATAACACTCACATTTTATTTATAATTTTATTTAAATATGTATTATGTATAAAAAAAAAAAATATTAAAAGTGTTTTCATATTTCAATAACACATTGTATTTTAGTTTTGCTTTACAATTAAATTTTACCACATTAAAGTTATGTTGTGTAATGTGACATTATTTCATGTTGGTAATGTTGCAAATGACGTTACAGAAATCATTGCAAAATCTAACACTATAGGCGTCTACTCTGTTATAACTTTGGTTAATGAGTTTCCCCTTTCAAAACTTTTCAACTTTACGTCTTTTTGCTTTCCTTACTTTTATAGTGTAAAAAAAAAAAAAAAAAACTAAAATATCACTATTGGCACTGTTTAAAATTAAAGACATGTTACCTTATTAAATCAATGTAGTTTGTACGATATTAATTAAGTTAAAGTTAATTACAATTATATTAACTTTCATATAACTTTTACCTATATGAGCCATACGAAATATTAATTTTCCCGTGATAACATTTGATCGAAAATTTGATCACAATTCAGAGAGGAGTATAGAATGTCGTCTTTTTATTCATGTTTGTAAAAAAAAAAAAAAAAAAAAAAAAAAAATTAATATTATGATGGAAAAATAATAATCTGATTAGAGGTTAATATTTGTTATGTAATATTATATAGTATATTATGTATGTATTTACAGTAGTATATAATATAATAGGAATAGAGTATTATACTATTTATAGCGATATAGTATAATGTAATGTAAGTATATAGTATATACCTATGGGTGTATAATTTTCGTGGACTTTAAGAAAAACTACTTGCTAATATCTGGCAAGACAATTTACTAACTTTTAAAAACAGAAAGAAAAATATATTGGAGAGAGAGAGAGAGAGAGAGTTTTATGTATAGCTTTTAACAAGAAAAAAATGGTGAAGGACATGAACTTAACAACTAACAAATGGAATTCTAACGTGTACAGTATACATGAATTACTTCAGTTTCACCATTTCTATTTTATTAACAACCTATAGGAGTAGTAAATAATATATGATCCGAATGTACTAGAAAATATTTTTAACTCATTTCATTATGGAATATAAAGTTCAGAAGTATAAGTATAAATGTAAACTTTATTAAACTAAAAAGTAGAGCATTTTGTATACTTTAAGTTTGTATAAAATTTAAATAAATCTTTATTTGAAAATGATTTCTAATGCAAATTTAAATTTTTATTGATGAATAAATATTTATATGCCATTGTGTCTAAAGAATTGTATTTTTAAAATGAGGGAGCATTATTCAAAAAAAAAATTGCAATGCTTAAATGTTTGCAATATTATATATGTATAATATATTATATTTTTTTGTGAAACACGTCATGTTTTTGCCTATACAAAATACTTTTTTTTTTCTTCTTCTTCTTGTTACACTAAAATAGGATTTACGTCACACAGTGTACGTGAAACATTTATAAGCTGGAAAAATTATTTCCGTTGTAATTCCTACACCGTGATTGAAATGAAATTGCATGCGCAAAATTTTTTAATTAAAAATACACGATGTCAGAGGAAATGAAAGTAAGTTAAAAAAATAGTAATAATAAAAAACTTACCGTTATTGTGACATTTTGTGTTTATTTTTTATTTTAACTTCATTTTCAAATTTTTTTTTTTTTTTTTCATGTTACAGTATACTGTATAAAAATATGACAAGATTTTAATTGAATTTACACGTTGCGTTGTTTTATGTCACGTTATATGTATATTTTATTTTTTATTTTTTAACATGTTGAACTTATTTACGATTGAGATTCAATAATGAACTTAACCTTTTTATTATTATAAAATAACACTTAAAAATTAAGAGAACTTTTTTTTTTCTTTTTTTCTTTCATGCATGTATAATTGAAAAAAAAAAAAAAAAAGAAAAAAAAGCTTTTTACAAAATCAAATTAGAAGTAAGCTTTTTCCTAACATTTTCTAATCAATTTTTAAGTTCATTTTTTATACAACGACAATTATACAATTAAATTTAAATTTGCTTTTAAATTTAATTTGCTGACGAGCAAAAATATTCAACAGAAAAACCATTTTCACAACTATTTTTATCAATTTTAATATGAAATTTTTTATTAAAAGAATAATAATAATAAAAAGAAAGAAAAAAATGACATGCTTTTCTTCAAAACTTAAAATTATTATAAAAATTAAGCTTTTAGTAAGATACAACCAAATTTTACTACCACTTCAAAATACTACAAATTTACTTCAATTTTTTTATTTTTTATTATTATTTTTTTCCAACTTTATATATTTTTATTTTATTTAAATAATAACTACCTGAAACAGACATAATAAAATTTTAAGACCAGGAAAGTAATGCTTTAAGCTGTGTGTTAAATGTTTTCAACATAATACTTTTGTGACTTTCCTTGTTCTTTACTATAATTCTGGAAATTGTAAAAAATTATTCTTAGTAGATGCTTTGTTAAAAAAACAACTATATTAAAAAAAACAACATTAAAATGATGTTATAATAAGATATAATGTAAATTTTATGTAGTCTGTAAGTTAATGTGTTGTACGAAAACTTGTTAATAAAATGGTTATTTCCGGGACGAGGTGTTCTTGCCAAGGTGCAGAGGATGACACGCGTCTTGTGCAGTTTCTCTCTCTCTCTCTCTCTCTCTCTCTCTCTCTCTCTCTCTCTCTCTCTCTCTAAGTTTCTATGTTATGTGATGATAAAAATGAGAGGGCGGTGAAATGGCAGGCATTCCTCTTTTTCTTGATATTCTCTCTCTCTCTCTCTCTTTCTCTCTCTCTCTCTCTCTCTCTCTCTCTTCTCTTCTACTTCTTTCGTACTACTGCCAGGCAAAATATATAAGCAACAGTCTTATATTGTATATATGTATATATTCACAGGGCAGTTCTATTCTTGAGCCAATAGAACGTATTTTTAAACACCGCGTATGTTTAACTAAGAAACGAAAGCAACGTTTGTAAAGTTGTTTGGAAAGAGTCCACTCCAGTATGCTAATACAATTGTAAGCAAGCAAGTAAGTGAAGCACACACGAGGCAAAGACGTATTGTTGGTATAGTTTAAGACTGATGACACCCGGTGTCGGTTTAAACTTCTACTCTTTTTTTTTTTTTTATTATTATTCCACCAAGCAACTCATTTCTTTAAAACTGACGCGAGAGAATCACTTTGTAAGAAGTGTGTTAAGAAGTTTATATAGAGATATTTTAATTTTAAAATAAATTAAATGTTATTTTGTTGTAAAATAAACACGTTAAAAGTATTTGTAAAAAAAAAAAAAAAAAAAAAAAAAAAAAAAAAAAAAAAAAAAAACTTTTTTAATGCATAATGAGAGTAAAATACATAAAATTTTATATGAGGACGTATATTAATTTGTGAAAATTTTAATTTCAGCTTTATTGTATTAAGTTCAAAATAAATTATGCAAAATGATATTTGCATAGTTATTATTATTTTACAAAGTTTTAAAAGTTACACCAACAAGTGGATTTAAATTACTAAAAAGTAAGAAAATACGAATAATGACTATATGAATATTTTAAAGGAACGATTATGTTTATACAAGATTTCTTAAATGTAGACATAAAACGACATAATCATATTGAATATATAATTAAACAGTATAGTATCTTATATTGTCACAAATAATTTCATTCCAAATATAGAACGTATTTAATTTTGACAAGTCTATACACCCACGCTCGTCATATTCCAGTAACAGTAGAAATCACAAAACCTTGCTTACTTGATTGCATAGTAAAATTAATGAGTGTTAATAATTAATTTTAATCCACGTAAATAATTTATTCACAGCAAAGCTATATTTTCATACTATGAGTGACGTTATTTGTTGCACGTGCTCAAAGTTTTTAATATATTGTGTGTAAGAAAGTTGGATATTTGAAATTTCTTTTGTAAATACATTATATCTCATATTTTAATAAGCACAACATTTCAATTCTACTAGTATATTTATTCTGTAAAATGAATGATTGAAATAATAGGGCTAAATAATGTTTATTACCAACTTGGTTGTAATAAGTTTAATAATTTTGTAGTACTGTTATTATTTTTATTATTATTGTCTTTAAAATAAATATACTTTATTTATATATATATATATATATATATATATATATATATATATATATATATATATATATATATATATATATATATATATATATATATATATATATATATATATATATATATATATATATATATATATATATTACCATGAAGCAGTAATTTTAATCAGCTATGAGCTTAAAACAACCTCTATGTATAGTTAAAATATTTATCTTGTAGAAGAAATTATTAATATACAAAGAATTTATGAATATATTGTTTTATTCATAGCCTATTTTATTCCTTGGTGTGATATAAAACATATTTATATATACAAAAGGTGAATAAAGTATATAAACATAATTGAAATCTGTTTATATATATACATGCTATATATTTATATTTATAAGAAAAGCAAGAAACAAAAATAAAATATAAACTGTTATTTATAATATCACACAATGCAAAAGTGAATTCCTGTTTTACGCTGAATATATAAACACATTATAAATATAGCTTAAAGCAACTCTATTGTTGGCTATTATGAATTAGACTTGATCTAATTTAGTCACATTTAAGAAAGAGAGAGAAAGAGAGAAGAGGGGAGAAATCACGCGGGGTAGAGAAGATTTCTTGCGCTGTCGTGGCACGAGTTAAGCGTGGAAATCACACACCGATTCTTGGCAGTCAAAATAATAAACGTACTAAACTTTTCGCTACATTTTACTATATCCATTTTTCACTCTATACCTCTTGTAAAAACTTTTGTATTTCAATTTGCTTAAGACATAAAAAAATATTTATACTTTGTAAAAAGAAAAAGAAAAAAAAAATGAAATGAAATGAGCATGTGAAATTTTGAATGACTTTTTATATATAAAAATAAATAAATATAAGAAACTTCAAGGTACAAGTTTATTTAAATTAAAATAAACTAAATATAATAAAAATAATAAACTGAAATATCGCAGGGAAAATTAGAAACGTGTAATGTAGTCTCTGTTGTTTTTTTTTATCAATATTCATGACTCAAAACTATTTTATGGTTTTCCTGAGGAATTTTTTTTAAATATTGGATCTTTTTTTTTTTTTTTTTTTTTTTTTTTTTCAATTTTTCATTTGGGTGATTTAAAATAATTTTAAAAAGGAAAAATTTATGAATATTACAATTTAATAGGTTTTTGTATAACATTGTATAATTGTTTTTTTATACAATTCCTAAATTAAAATAAGATCGCGAAATAAAATATTTATATGACTGGAGTAGCATTATTACTTTCTTTGCACTTTGAGCTTTGAGTGACACGAAAAAAAAAAAAAAAATGCGACTGTTGACAGAATTTTGTCCCGTCAGTACGGCGGCATATTTTACTAGGAAATATCAAAATTAAATGTCAACTTTTTACATAAATTGTATGTACATATGTATACTAAAAAAAACTTTCTAGTATGATGGATTAAAATTCATCAAAAGAAAAAGGCATACGTTCTTTTGTTGATACTGTGTTACCATACCATATGTAATATTTCAAAACTTTATGTCCTACTATAATTTTATGTTAGGTTATTTAACTCAAGTTCTTTTAAACAACTGTAAAATAGATGTAGAGAGAAATTTCATGTTTTACTTTTAAGCAAACTATGAAATTTTGAATATTATATTTTAAGCAACGCACGTGTATTGCGTGTAAGTTGCAATGGTATAATATATCTTTCAAAAATAATGTTGCATAATTCACTTAAAATTGTTATTAAATTATTGCTACTGCAATAAGTATTGCCCCCACCCCTAAAATAAGATTAACTATATATATATATATATATATATATATATATATATATATATATATATATATATATATATATATATATATATATATATATATATATATATATATATATGAATTCTTTATTTTATCTTGTTTACTTTTGTTTGTTTATTTGTTTATTTATTTATTATCTTAATTTGATAGTACAGTATTTTGATTCTGATTTTCTTTTTATTGCACCTGAAAAATACAATTTTGATAGATCTATAAAAACAATTTGTAAAATAATGATAATAAAAATGGTTATTAAATAAATAAAATATGGCAAACTTTAATAGAACATTGCGACATTTTAAAAGCGTGTAATGATTAAAAAAAATATATAGTATTTTTAATTTAAAATATTTATTAATTTAAAAATATAATATGAATTTAAAAATATGAGAGAAAACATATAAACTATGAAGCTACAAATAAAATTTATTGCAATTAGTAATTGAAAATAATAAATTTAACTTACATTATGAGTTCTCTGTATAAGTTATTCAGAAATCTTATTTACCCAATCACACATCAAAGCATAGTCTCTCTCTTCTCTCTCTCTCTCTCTCTCTCTCTCTCTCTCTCTCTCTCTCTCTCTCTCTCTCTCTCTCAGCTGTGACAAATGTGGTTTTGAGATATTTTTAAACACACATTTTACATTCCTACAGTATAAATATTTTTATGTATATATACAAAATATAATCCAGTAAACTAAAGGAATTTGATTGATTTAAAGTGTTAGGAGATGTAGTTAGTTGGTGTCATATGAATGGGGTAAACTAGATTGGTGACATTATGAGGTGCATAAATATGATGCACTCGGTGTCAGCAACTTCGTGGGTTAAAAAAAAAAGAACAAGGTGCAACTTAAGTATGTATTGCCTATGCCTGTCTGCCTGCCGGTAGATTGGCCACAGGAGATGGAGGGGTAAACAACCCACGAAGATATTTTTGCTTCTCTACTACCTCCATAAGTTCTCGCTATAGCGCGGCGGTCTCTCATCCTCATGAGTTGGGCAAGGAGGTTTTCAAGTTGTGAGCTTTGAATTGTGACGCTTGGCTAGTCAGTTTGTGTGTGTATGTGTATGGTATAGTGGTGACAATGTGATATTAAGTTTTCTTTTTTTCTTCTTTAATATTTTATAACTATGGCTACTAAAAGACCAAGTGTAAAAACTAAAAAACCTAAAGAAAGGTGGTTATTAACAAGAAAAACATGGAGGTATATGGCAGATGCAGGACGTCGGCTTGTACCAGAAGGAACCTCAAATATAGAAGAAGATGTACCTGTTATAGAAGCACATTTTCAAGAAGTGTGTAAACGTGAAACTAGATTTTTATTATGGCGTAAATGTTCCTATCCAAGTGCATTAAGACATTCTAAAAGTAATCGAAAACATATTGAAAAAGGATTAAAAAATCGAGCTGGCTCGGCGACTGAATTAGAATTAGGACCTGTATTTAGTAGATTACGTGATAATAAAGGACGAAACAGTTTACCTGGCGTGTCAAGGCATGCACAAAAAGGTGGATCTAAATGTTCTAGTAATGAGGGTTCTGGGGCTGATGAACCTCGGAGTACTGAAAGATTGATTGGTTCTCCAAGGCGGACACGGCGGTCTGTACGACGACGAGGAGGTTATGTTGGTGTGGGTGCAGCGTGTGTTGCGGGAGGTGACGGCTCGCTGAGACGGAGAGACGGAACAAGTGAAGATGAATTTGAAAATCTTGCTTTTGAAGAAGAGGATGACCACGAGTTCGTCGAGCCACGTGGAGTGTCAGGAAGCACTGGAGAAACCTCGTATGGAGGAGTGAAGAAAAAAATTAGTCAGTTTTGGAGGGGAACGTCAGATACAGCTAAACAAAGTGGAAGTGTCAGATCAAAATCTAGGAGTAGCGTGAAAACAAGCAAAGCATCAAATGAAGAAGAAGTAGAAGAAGAAAATATAAATAAAAGTGATTGGCATAAGTTAAAAAATGCAACATCTGAAAGTGATTTTGATAAATGTTTAACGTTAGCAAAATCACAAAAATCAAGTCCTTTAAGAAAAGTTAGTTCTACAGAACATACAGATTCAACTGGTAGACATTTAAGATATGGAATAGGAAATTTACCAAAAACACATTTATCAAGAGAAAAAGTTAAATTAAAACATATTGAACAAAATATAGGAAATGTTGCATTTGAAAGATCTATTTCAGCTGATCAAAGAACATCATTTCATAATTTACATGATTCAAGAGATTATTTTGATGAAGAAGCTGAATGTAATTGGGGTTTAGAACGTTCATCATCATTCAAAGAAAAACATCGTATGGGTATTATTGATCATAAATTAACAACATCATCTAGAGGTGGTTCACATTCAGTAGGTTATATTGCATCTAGTCCTAATTTACCATCAAGACATAATCTAACATTACCAGGATTAAATATATCTAGACCAGCTAGAAATCATCATCATAGTGATGTAACAACAACAACAACAACAACAAATTTTACTTCAAATTTACAACATAATACAAGAACAAGACGTTCTGGTAAAGTTGAAAATGATTTTTATAGTTTTCAAAATCATTTAACACAATGGAAATCTACAACAAGTACTGATATTTTAGAAGTTAATAAGACTGATAATAATTTAACTTCAACACAACAACAACAAGTACCATGTGTTACAAAGCCACCTGTTGTTAGACAAACATCTGTTAAAGGACCTAAATTTTATGACCAAGGAACTCAAACATTACAAATTTCAAATAATATTATGAGAGTTATAGAAAGTGAAATTAGAAATAGTGAAGTTGTTTCACCACAGCCGTCACCAACACCACCATCTAAAAACTCAATAAGACGTAAAAGTAGTTCTGAAAGTACAAGAGGAGCAAGTACTGTTACAGAAGATTGTTCTCCGTCAGTTGGTGATACAATATTACGTTATTTAAGAATGGCACGTAAAAAAAGTGTAGATGGTGACAAAGCTGATCGTTTTAAAAGTGTTAATTATGATCGTAGACTTAGATATATAAAAAGTAAAGGACCTGTTGAAGATGAAAATATTAAAAATATACAAACAGATGAAAGTTGGTTAAATTTATCATCAGATCCACATTTATTTGAAGAATATTTTATCGATAATGAACATAATAATAATAATCCTACAATAGGACAATCAGATGATTTACATTTATTTTGTTCTGATCAAGAATCATCTGATTTAGGTTTTGCATCATCTAGTAGAGCAGCAAGTTCCAGAAGTAGTTTTGATGCTGGAGAATTGACAATTCCTGTTCCTACTTATCCTACATCACCACAATCACCTAATTCACCTTCTTCTGGACATTCATTCCTTGCACAATTATTACATGGTTTACAGCAAGCTGCAGGTAATCCTCATATGTCTCTTCCCGCAGCCATGCAGAAATCAAAGTCGTCGTCAAGTGTGGGTCATCATGCTCCACGTCTCATGGCCAAGAAAATTTGGCGCACGCGCTCCAAATCTCAAAGTAGAGCTTCAACCACATCCACCTGGACTCCACAAGTAAGTACTATTTTTTTATTTGATTTAATGTCTGTTTGTAAATATTAATTAAATTTTATAGCTATAATATCATCATTAAAAGAACACGTAAAAAATATAATCATATAAAAATGTTTGTAATCTTAAATATACTGTAATTAAATTACAGAATTAATTTTATGTGAAAAATAATACTTGAAAATTAATTAAGCAAGGTTTATTTTATTTTAAGATTAATATAGAAAGTAAGTCTAATTTTATTGAGTTAAAACAAACAGTTTTATACACAATATTTTCTTTAGTAAGTTTTTAGACGTAGTTACAGCTACATGAAATAAATAACATCACTTTTAAAGCAGTAAAGTAATTTATGTACTATTTTACGATTTATATTAAAGAAAAATCTTCAAAAATAAGATGAGATGTTACCTTTTTACTTTTTATTTGCGTCACACACACAAAAAAAAAGATCAATGTCAAGAATTTTGCACCTTAGTCACGCGCTTTTGGCTGTCTACACTAGGGCACTTTGGCGTCACACAAAGTTTTAGTGTTGCAAAAAAAAAAAAAAAAAAAAAAAAAAAGTTAACAGCCTGTAAAGTATGCAACTTTTTCAGCAGTTATTCAAAGAGTGTAACCCGCTTATATATAGGACCCCCAAAATAAAGAATTTTAACAAATTACAGTTGAAACAATGTATCTTGAATTTTCATTCATTAACATAGTTTAAAATATGTGGTAACATGAACAGACGTGACGATGATTTATTCTAAAACTTTTGCTACATAACTAAATTTCAAACCAGGGAACAGGGAGCTGTAAAATAAACTTTTAATTTTGTTTGCAGTTTACATGTTGATGCTCTATTTTTTTATATTACAATTTTAAAATTTTTATTCTTCTGTAGTAAAAACATAATATACAAAAATCTGAATTTTATTTTTAAAAAAATGGACAGTAAAAGAGATTTTAGACGATGGTATAAAAGTAAATTCATTTTATTTATATATATATATATATATATATAAATGTCTCCTATAAAACTAGACCAAGAAGTTTATATATTATTTAAGCTTAAATATATTAAAAATAATAACTCTATAAAAATTATCCATCTAAAAGTTTGCTACTTATGTTATATTTTTATTTCATATACTACTATATTTTTATACTCATAAGAAGAAGAAAAATCCCATCTTGTTTAATTTTTTATTCAATTTATTTTGTTATCAAAATGATAAATTACTTTTAAAAGAGGAAGTTTTTGATCATAAGGAATATATATATATATATATATATATATATATATATATATATATATATATATTTAACCCATACATGCCTCATCATTAATGCAAATTGCATGCCATGCGCTTGTAACATTTATGTCATCATTTTTGACGTAAATAAGATTTAGTGATCATTTGATATGTTTCATTAATTTTTCAATGATGCGTGATAGAAAGAGAGAGAGAGAGAGAGAGAGAGAGAGAGAGAGAGAGAGAGAGAGAGAGAGAGAGAGAGAGAGAGAGAGAGAGAGAGAGAGAGAGAGAGAGAGAGAGAGAGAGAGATTACGTGTATTGCGATGAAAAAGTACATATGAGCAACAATCATAATAAACCCTCTCTACATGATATACCTTTATAGCTATAATAATAAATAAATAGAAAATATATGAGTAATAAATTTTAATATTTATTTTCATGCAAAATATATTCATCAGTATTATGATGTAAAATATAACTATATCTATATGTATATTTATTATTTTAATATTATTTTAACTACCAATGTAGATATTTTAGGGAAATTGTAACTTTTTTATTACTTCTACTAGTTGGTATACAAACTTTTGCAAAGATTTAAATTAAAAAATATATCTTGAAATAAAATAATATACAAATTGGCTTCATACTAGTTCTTACAAATCTATATATAATGTAAAATATGAAAATGTGTTTATTCTTTGTTATTTTGTTATTTAGAAAAATTAAGCGACATTTTATATAATATATAATGTAAAATATTCTTATGACATATGATACTAATAAATAAATAATGTTAATTTTTATAGTAATATTTTATACATGTAAGTTCTTTGCTTTAACTGTAATGGCTTTTTCTTGAAATATCTTTTATCAATAAAATTCAATTATTAACATTATTATTATCAATAAATTCAAAAGTTTTTTTTAGTTCGCTTGAATAAATAAATGAATAATCGTCTGTATAAATTATCAATGTATAATATTGTTTCAACGATTGTTATTCATGCCAATTTTTATTTCAATAACTCACAACTTGGTTCTCTTAGGAGTAATAATAAATTGATTTTGTAATACAGGTATGAAATTGCTTTTGAAAGTAAAAAATGATTTTATCTCGTTACTAGTGTGTACTGTACTGTATATCTGTAAACTATATAATTGCGAATATCAATTACAGTACTCGTTTGTCGGTGTTTTGATGTGTAAAGCAAAGCATAGTCATCATCATTTTAATTTCATGGCTCGTGCTCTGCCAGCACGTTGCCACCAAGAGAGAGAGAGTGTGTGTGTGTGTCTCTCTCTCTCTCTTGATTCATTCTCTCCCCTGACACATGCTAATCTGTCATTTCTGGAAGCTCCACTGCCGAGAGCTTCACAATAACTAAACCTTCACCAAGTTGCCATCCAACATCTAAGCGTGAGTCACTCCACGTATATAAAAAAAAAGTAGATTTAGCCTCTAAGAATGCATGTTAAAATTAATTTATAAAATTCATATTAGAAAGGATAGTACAATACTGTAAATAATATGTTTTCTACCAAAATCCGATTTTCACTTCAGATTTCAATTTAAGAAAATAATCCTTTAAATCTATCTATAGTAATGGAGTGGTATAAATTTATGTTTCATACCAAGGATTTTTCCTGAAAAAACGGTAAGATTTATACAGTAAAGATTTGATACTGTACAAACCTTGGAATCAACGTGTCAAAACTAAGAAAGATTAAAATAGTTATTCGTACAACGTATACTCAATCTTGATCGATTGCACAATGTACATCATAAAAAATTCATCGTAATTTTATTGATTTTTATTTGAACCTTTATATATATAATCTTGTTACAAATGCATTACGTGATTGTTAAAGAAATCATATTAAATTCTACTTCAATCATATTTTAATATGAATTATACATATTATAAAAAATATTAGAACGAAGAAAATACACCGTATTTATAAAGTATAGAAAAACAACTCGTCTCCGTACCTTTTCCTCTAGTTTAATCTTATTACATTTTATTTAATTTGATTTACAACTGTGTCACTCAATGATGTAAAATTGTGCAGTAAAAAGTAATGTATTTAATTTTGTTTTATAAAAACATTTATTTATAAAAACAATAAAACTAAAGTTTACATAAGCACAAAAACAACAAATAATTGTGTTTTTTTGTTACTTCTAATCGCCTTATAAATATTACGTTGTGACTATAAATGTGCATTAAAATTTTGTTGAAAGTTATAAGGTTATTAAAAGTTGTCATTTACTCAAATAATGATTATTTTTTGTTATTGTAAAACAAAAAAATCAGATACGAGTCGACTATGTTACTTATTAAAACTGTTTTAATTTTACAGATTGAAAAAAAAATTATAAATAGCTAGGGGCTGTAAGATACAACCTCTAGTTAAACCTTAGTTATCTTTTTTTTTATTATTGTTGCAACAATCAAAATAACAACTTAACTACGGTTTAACTATGGTTAGTTAGCGTTGCAGCTTTATGTAATTTTTTAGTTTCAAAAGCGCGAAACCAATGTCAGTAGCAAAAGTATCAATTATTAATGTTCTCTTTATAGTATTTTTAGAATGGTATTTTAAATTTAGAATACCTTATATACAAAAGAATACTTTGTTTTCAAAACCAATTTAATTACTATGAAGTCAAAGAAAGAAAAAAGAAAGAGATGAATACACAAATATATTTATCTTTCAACTATAACAATTGTAGAGTGCTGATAAACTTTCATTGGATACATTTTATTTTTAAGATTGACAGTGTTGCAGTTTGCCTTTTGTTCTTTGTGTAAATTTTTCAACTGGTATCAGTTTGTTTTTGTTCGTAAAACGCCGGCGTCTCTAACTGTTTACCTTGCAGATATAAGACAGCCGCGTGTTCTCTGCGCCTCCTTTGTGGCGTGTGTCTTTTTTTCAGACTTTCAAGTGTTTACAGCTTACACTCGTTTATAAAACTACTACATGTTAATTACGTCAGAATTTAAGACAACTTTTTTATTCTAAGTATGGTACAAGCAAACAAAGTGTAGATTAAAGAAAGAAAAATGCAAAAAAAAAAAATTTTAATCTCTCTCTCTCTCTCTCTCTCTTTCTGTTTTCTATTTTTCTAGCTATACAAAATTTTATGATACACCCCCATCTAAAAAGTACTTAAACCTTAATTTATGATATATTTTATAAGAAAAAACAAACTATTTTTAATTCAGTTAACATATGTAAATTAAATTCACACTGTTTAAAACAATAAAAAGTTAGAAGTTGAAACATTAAAATGTATTCATAAATTACATTTTTTTCTTCTTTTATTTTTATTATCATTTAATTTATAATTTAAAAATAAAATAATTTTTAAATTTATTGCGAGAAAAGACTATAATAAAACTGTGAGTGTTAAAAAAAAAGCAACATAAGTTATAACATAAAAATAAATATAACAAAACGTAAATGACATGGCATTTAATACTAAACAAGTTGTCAGCACTAAGGCATTTTGTTATTAAAAAAAAAAAGCGCGAAGAAGAAACTTGAAATAATATAATTTTTGCTTATGTTTACGTACGTGTGAAACAACTTTTCTTAACGTCTTCGTCAATTGGTAGCAAAAGGAAAATATTTACGTTTAGTAAAGTTGTCTTTATATTCTTGTAGAGAAAGAAAAAGCACGTGATATTTGTACGATCAGCGTATGTTTTTACTTGAGTCCAAGTGTGACATTTATGATTACATTTATTTTCATTCTTCTTCTTCTCTGTCTCTCTCACTCATTCTCTTTTTTTATCTTTTATTAGAAATTTGGTATGGTAACCAAGGCTAAGTGTAGGCTCGAAAATGTATTGGAAGGGGTGTGCGCCAATGTTAAGCGCCCTTGGTAACGTTATGGCGACTAGCATTGTGTTATATCCAGTAGAGCAGTTCTAAAAGTAGACATGCCTATGGGAAAGAGCTTTGTCTGAGGCATTTAGCCTGTCTTCTTGCCAAAACTTAAGACTGTCCAATACTGCAGCCAACTTTTCTTAATATTACTATAATACATAACATCTTGCAGGTGTATATAGAGGAATACCGTATCGTAATTCTGTGTTAGTAGTATATAATGTTTTGCTATGCCAAAATCTCATTTCATTTTTGATATAGCTTGTACTCGTATACAATTAATTTATTTTTATTATATTATTTGTTAAGCTTTTGATTTACATAGTTTTTAATTTTAAATACAAAGAATTACAATCTAAGTCACGATTGCTTTTCATCATATGAAATATTTAGGGAGATAAAACTCTATAGAAATTTTATTGTATACTCTTTTCTTCATTGTAGTGAAGATTGTATTCTGTAATAAACAAGTAATTAGAAGTAGAAATTTTAACCTTCTTTATCCTTTAAAATACATTTATGAGAGACTCTTTACATTTCTTTGTACATAACAATCATTATTGTCTCTTTTATTAACTCTTCACTGCATAGCAAAGAGAATATAAAGTTCAATACATTAATTGGCAATTTGTTGCTCAATAGGATAATTAGTATTGAAGAAAAATAATTGCGCTATTTGAGTCAATTTAATTAACATCACATGTACAACAGTCTGTAGATAAACATTGCACTAACGAAGATACTTAAGAGAGAGAGAGAGAGAGAGAGAGAGATGACGAGATTTGACAAGTAATCAATCGGACTACACGTGCACAAACTAAAGTGCAAATCACTGTTTGCTCACCTGGGTATATTCTGTACAACTTATTTGTAAACACCCACAAGCATTATTAAATAAACACCCCTTCAATTTTAGAGAAATAATTACTTTAGGTAAATGGCGCATAGAATTACCTACGACTACGAGTGTTAAAAAAATTGTGTTTGTGAAGAGAGAGAGAGAGAGAGAGAGAGTTAACTCCTAAATTCAAAATCTGAATTTTAGATAACTTTAATTATTTAAATTTGTTCTACACCTCTCTCTCTCTCTCTCTCTCTCTCTCTCTCTCTCTCTCTCTCTCTCTCTCTCTCTCTCTCTCTCTCTCTCTCATTTTCTCTTTGATAAATTGAATTTCATTAACAGCGTTTGCACTGCATATAGCAAAGCAAAAAATGCCGACAAATACACTTCCAGCTAATAGTAAACGAAATTATGAATACCCACAAAAACAAGACAAGAAAAAAAATCTATGTTTAACCTGTTATAATCAAAAGAAATAGAAGCAATTTGTTAGAAAAGAATATCTCTTTTTAACTGAACATTTATGTAACACGCGTGATGTGGAACAATGTTATAAATAAAATTTTGTGAGTTTTAAGTCAAAACATTTTTTCTTCTTCTTCTTCTTCTTTTTTTTTTTTTTTTTTTTTTTTTACAACTTTTCAAAAGAAACTTACTTTAGCCAATTTGCTTTGTGGTTGAATGTTTGTATTATAAGGTCAGTGTACCTATAATCTAAAGAAGTTAAAAGTCAACAGTTGAGTCTTTCACTTCGTCTCTCTCTCTCTCTCTCTCTCTCTCTCTCTCTCTCTCTCTCTCTCTCTCTTGAGGTACAGTTAGGTCAATATTTCAACACTCTTCTTTTCTCTATTTTTCTTCTCTTATTTTATTTGCTATATATTTTTTTGAACTTACGGATGAACATTGTTGAGTAGTATCTTATGACGTAACTACCAAGTTTTGTATAGAAAGATCATATATGTTTATAAACTGGAAAACTTTCAACTTAGAATTTACCATTAGATTTGGTTTCATCTCAAACTAATTAAAGTTAACATCCAAGAGTAATGAACACGAACATTGCTTTCTGAACCACCCACCCACAAATCTAATTAATATATCTCTCACACTCTCTCTCTGATTCCTTATAAACACATCTCAACGAGTATAGACATTTAGTTAGTCCTACATAATTCTCTTTTCCTTGAAGATATTTTCGAAACTTTGAAAATAAAGTTAAAGTTTGGCTAAAAGTTTTTCTTTAAAAAAAAAATTCACATCATCAAATTTTATTAAAACTAAAAATTTTTATATAATAGAGAAGACCTACGATTTAAGACAAAGTACAATTTATTGGTAGCTTGTTTTACAATTTTTCTTCTCATGTTTGAAATGAAAGCTTCCGTTTAGTTAAAGTATTTTTGTGCCAAGAAGCAACTCGAGTTGTTTTGCTCTCTTCCAAAGTTATTTTCGCTGACATAGATGACTATGCACTGGAGTAATGGAAGGTACACCTGTCGTAAAATAAACAGAATCCTTTTTTTTATGAGTATACGCTGCAATTCAAATCTATTAGAAAATTATGTCAAATTTAGTTGACTCGTAAAATATTAAATATAAGTAAATAGCTATTTATTTAATTTAATACTGATATGACACAGATGAATCGCTATCTACTTTTTTTTAAAGTTCAAACCAAAGTAAAATTATAAAAAAAAAATAGAGTTGTTATTATAATATGAAGTTTCAAGTATAAAAATGACTAAAAATGACTTGATGACTTAACCACAGTACTCACTTACTACTATAGTACAGAAATGAAAATAAGGCCACGCGTTATGATTTTGGTAACTTTCCAAAACTTATTAGAAACATCTATTACTGATATGCGTATATATGTTCTTTGCGTAAAACGAGCTATAAAACATTATATTTTATGATTTTGCAAAAGTAATATTATTTGAGACTTTTTTTTAAATTGTTCATACTGATAAGACAAAAAAAATTATTGATCGTTGGCAGTTTATAGTTAATATATTATTGCATACTTTATTTTAAATTAACTTACTGTATTTACTGTTTAGACATAGGTTATAGCTTAACCTAGGTTAAAAACAACAAGTTTAGGTTAAAAAGCTTATTGTGAACAAGGCATATAGCCTTGTTCTGTTCACAATAAGCTTTTTTTAATTGAATTGTTAAGTGAGCTCCATAAAAATGCATGTTATTTTGATCAAATAATTAACAATTCCAATTAGAAAAAGCTTATTGTAAACACATAAAACAACACAAAAGTAACAGTAACATTTCACTTAATTTCATATTAATTGTTTAGTCATTTTTTACATTAAAAATATAAATATTTAATTAAGAAGAAACTAATTGCCTACAATTGAATTGAATCCATTTAGGCAAGGTTTATAAAAACCTTGCCATTTAGGAATGTTTTTCAATTGCTGTTATTATTAATTTCCGGTACGTTCTTTCTGTCAATTTTGATATTATAACATTCGTTCGTTTTAAGTACCTTTTTTAATAGTATTTTTGAACAATATGTATTTTTTAGATTAGATTAAGTATAAAAAAAAAATCACAGAATTATGTGTTTGATAGTTGGACTTCCGCTAAGCAATCCATTGTCGCTATCTCATTTATTTCAGTTTCTTATTGATGAGTAATCTTAATTATAATATAATGTATGTAGTATGTTGCCAAAGTTCAAATAATAAATTTTTAAAAGTTGTTTATAGTTTGATACTGATTTGTTAGTTGCTTTTGGTTGAAAAGAATGCTAATAAGTTGTTTGGGATAGCTAAAAATAATATAAATTTTATTATTAACTTTGGCTAATCAACGAATTTATTTATTTTTATATACATAAAATAGCTACACCTTTAGAATTTTAAGTTTTTGCCAAGTGATAACTTTAACAGATATTCAGAGATGTGCGTAAGCAATCATAAAAATAAAGAACTTTGTATACAACAGAGTCTACCATTTTAATTAATAGGAAGAAGAAAAAAATAAAACTATTTTAAAGGGTTAGTGATCTTAACTTACATAATTTCACGTGTAAGCACGTGATTCATATGATTTTAATGATGCATATCAGTAATGGTGATGAAATTTTAAGTTAATTTTTGTCATATTTATGTACTCTATTAAAGACGTCATGCAAAATTTAAGAAGCTCATTTTGTCCATTTTTATGATTTTTTTATTGTCTTTTTCCTTCCGTTTTTCTTGCTTTTTCTTTTTCTCTATCTGTTTTTTCAAGTTGATATACAATAATCAACTCTCTCAACTGTCAAAAAAAGCTTTATAATCCAATTTTGATATACACTACTAAAAATCTTCTTCTATAAACATATTAATTTTTTCTGATTGTAATCATTAATAACTTGTGTTTCTATAGGGTCAATGTCGTTGGACGAGTGTAACAGGACGAAGTGTGTTATTACAACCTACATCATTACTTCATCTTTCTGAACTAGAGAGAAGAGTTTTACAGCAAGTTGCACTCGCTAAATTGCAAGCTCTCAATCTTGGAGTTCAAATTCGCATTCCCAGTGGTAAGATGTCTTTTCTTTACTTTACCTCATTTATATTTACTTGTATTATACATATATAAAAAAAAAGTACTTAAGAAGATTAATTCTAACATTTGAAGAGTGTATAATTTCTTTTCTACTTGTAAAAAATACATATTTTTTTTATCTTTAAAAGGTTATTAATATAGTTTTTTAAAGTATGTTATGACCTTTAAAAGTTAATTGTAAAGTGTTACTTATACAATATTTACTTATGCAGTTTATGTCCAGACAGCTTTCAGACGTCCTTCTCTTTTCTTATTTTGTACTCATTTCACTTTTTATCACTCATAATGTGTAACTTTTTTTTTTTTTTTTTTGCTTTAAACTTTGTAGCACATATTCATATCTTTGTGTGTGTACGTAAGCAAAATATAGCTTAGAGAAAACTTTCATAAAAAATACGGACAAGTGTATTGAATAACTGGATAACTGAACTATACAGTTTATAAATGCTTTTTTAGCTTCTTCTTTTTCTCTTTTAGTTTATACATGTATATATGTATATATGTATATCGTATGACCATCAAGTAATTTTGTTATTAGTAATTGCAACATACTAGAAAAAAATTGATCAGTCATTAATAATAACATAATTATGCTTATAATATATAGTCGACAAGTATATAATTTTTCTGTTGTAAAAAAAGAAGCTTGTAAAAAATAATTACCATAGTAATTCTCTTTATTAGAATAATTTAAATAATTGAGTATGACCTACTTTTGTAAATCTATAGCAATTGTATAAGTTTCATATTGCAATATCCAGGTAATTAATTAAACATACTATTTTCAGTATTTCAACTGTAATTATAATACTGAAATTTATAACATTATAAAATGTTGTTGGTTGTTTTTGTTAAGTTTAATTTGATATTACATCATATAAGATCAAAAGACTAACGTTTTGCATTATTATTATTACTGCTGTATAATAAGCGTAATTTTGCATGTTATATTATGGTTGAGTAATGCAATTAAATTGGAATTAATATCGTATGGAAGAGTACTCTCTTATCAAAGGAAACTTGAAATTTATTAACATATTATTGAATGACAGTATGTAGATTATATAGAAAATGATTATTCAAAAACTATTTGACATAAATTAATATTATTAAGTTAATATGTTAATTAATCTACCATAAGACATGATATTAATTTAAAAAATATGCATATTTAAAGGCGTAGAACACCTTGAATAAAAAAAACTTGTCCAATATCCTAACATACCTAAATATCAATGTTAATTTGACAGGAGTCTTTGATTTCTTATTTATTTTCCACTCACAAAATTTCAGATGCGGGTTTATGACACCACAGCTCACCTGCACGCGCGTGGAAACAAGCGAGCTGTGACGTCATAAACCCGCATCTGACATTTTGTAAATGGAAAATAAATTAGAAATCAATGACTCGGCCCAAATTAACGTCGATATTTATAGGTATGTTAGGATATTATAGGCAAGTTTTTTGTTCAAGTTGTTCAACGCCTTTAAGTTTCTGCTGTAATTTTCATTTTCTTTGTCACAGGTTTTAAATCAGCAAAAAATATGAAATAATTCAAATAGTATAATTTTCTATCTTAATTTGATTTTAAGTGTTTTGCATAATAAATGTGTAAGAAAATAATTGTGTTAATATATTTTGCAGCTACATAATATACTATTATTAAGGCTACAGTTGTTATACTAAAAGTCTTTGACATTGTTATTTTACTTGGTTTTACAGAGGAGGCTGTAGCAGCTCCTAAACCCAAGAGACGTGCCTACTTGCTCAAGCGCAAAGCACTAACCACGGGATTTTTTGATTCTGGACGTAAAGAAGGTGACAAAGATAAGGGTAAGTGTATCACTATTTGTTTTACAAGATCCTAATTAAATACATGGAGTAATGAAGTGTTATCAGAACAAAGGCTTACTAAGTGGAGCATGGTTCCTTTCAAACTTCAAGTATATAGTCGAGTAACATAAGACGTAAATTGAAAGTCATCTAATTAAAAAGAAAGCCTTTAAAACTAATACATTTTCAAATTTAATTAAAAAAATAATTATTGATTTTAAATTGAACTTAATTGAAATAAAAGTTATTATAAATGTCATAAATTGTCATAGCAATATAATTAAATTTTATTAAGAAAATTCTCTCATGGGATTGAAGAAATTTTAAATATAAATATAAGTAGGAAGTAATCATAAAAAAATAAATAAATTATTATTTCATTCCTTACTTTCTTTCTGAGAATAAAATTTTCAATTAATTAAAGTTGATAAGTTCATTGTGCGTCACTTGGAATGTGAAGCTACAAACACTGCAGGCCAGGTTTAGATTCTTAAGACGTAAACACAATGTTTTTAAAATAAAACATAAAAGAAAGAACAGGAGAAAAAGAAATTAGCTTGTGAGAAAAAAATCTGACAGCTAAAAATACTTCTCTCTCTCTCTCGCTTTATCTCTCTCTCTCTCTCTCTCTCTCTCTCTCTCTCTCTCTCTCTCTCTCTCTCTCTCTCTCTTAGTAAATCTAATTAATCAAAATGAGAGAAGAAAATAATTGCAGTACAAGTTGAAGATTTGAGATATGTGTTGTTTTAGAACATAATATATTACATTTTTTTTACGTGATGTGTGACATAATACTAATAAAGATGCCATAAGTTCAATTGTTATTTAAAGATTTTTTTTTTTTTTTTTTTTTTGCCTTTTTAGTTGAAGAAAGAGTGAAGTTTACTGGACAGAAATAGTCTGCCGGGTTGTTGACAAGCATACGAATGTCACATAACTAACGTCTTTGTTGTCTTTACGTATGAGCTACTGCTTACTTTTTTTCTTCAACATCTGTAAATTACATTTTATCTGATCGAGTCAGTGTACTTGCGTAAATAAAGACGTCAAGAGAGGGTTATTCTTAATTATTGTTATACGGATACTTAATACTATATATTATAGTGGAATATGAAAATTCAAATTTAGCTCTTGAACTTCACTTTTGTTATTCTATAGTAGCCTTTTTATAAATTAACCAAAATATTAGTTAATTACTGGAAAATGAGGAAAATTTTCAAAGAATTCATGTGGTTTAATAATAAGTTACAAAATTGAATTGTGTTTTTTAAATAAAACTATTTTTTGAAATTGATCAAAATGTGTTCTTATTTCAAGAAGTAAAAATCAATAGAACTCACATTACAAATTATATTAAAAAAGAGTATGAAAGTTTAATATATAAATAATCAAAATTAAACTACGAACATTAAAAAAGCATCAATTTTCCTTTCTAAAACATTGTATTCACTGTACAAGGATTTTTATTAATCATTACAGTTATTCAAATTATTTTAAAATCATTTTTTAGGAATATACTACACTTTATTTTCTGGATTTAAACTTGAAACCACTATTCAAATCTCAAGAAACGCTTTCTTATATAAGCTTCCGAATATTCGATATATTCTCAGATTAAAAATAGCGATTTTCTTTTTTTAAATTCCATGTCAAATCAAAAAAATGATGATAAAATAAATTGCAAACTAGAGCGTGCATTTTAAAGAGAAGGTTCCCGTATCGATAAACACAGATTTTTTCTCTTGATAATAATAATACTTTCTTTTTTTGATTTAAAAGTTTTTGTATTTGAAAATCAAAGAGATATTAACACGTATGCTCAGTACTTTGAATATGTGCATAAAATTATAATTAAAATTTAAAATATTTAGTATCATTTTTACCTGAATTAAAGTAAGGAATTTTATCAAACACATTCCATCCTTCAAATTCATTTAGATATTCCTATAAAGATGCTTTGATGCTTTAGTATGAAAATGCAGATTATATATTGTTGAATAATATCGAGGAAAATATCTGTAATCTCTATTTCCTTTCTTCTTTCTCTTTTTTTATCCTATAATATGTTGATGATCCCAAGAGATTTTCATTCCTTTCAATATCATAGTGACTCTATAGTTCGTTCGAATATGTTACATGGTATATAGTATACATACATACACATAAGCTTCAACAAACAAGACTTGCTATATACCAGATTAATGCTCTAGCGACCTTTGTGCAGTTTGAATAAAGAGAAGAAAAAATACATTATTATATATAGTTTTAAAAACATCTATATACAATTTGCCAAAACATATCAAATACTTTTATGTTACAAAAATTCTTTTCTACAATATATAATAAAATATAAATCGACGTATTTAATTTACATAATAGTATAATGTATATTTATTTTTTCATTGTATGTTGGATTATAGTATTTTTAAAGCTTATCGTTTTTATTCTACAATATCCATGTAATTAAAAGTTTATATTATAAAATGTACAATGTATGTACATCTACATATTGTATGTAACTCATTTTCAAAACGATGGCTTTTTTATTATTATTTTTTTCTTTGCTAAAGTAATATCATATTCTAGATTATTAAAAAATATTTTTATCACAACAATATATATTTTCATATAGATATAACTTCCAGTAAATATAATATGATTAAGTATAGAGTTATATAAAATATATATACTGCTTTAAAAAGAACTTAAATGTATCAAAAACAGATGTAAAAAAAAATGGCATCGATATAAAATCAATACATAATGATGAAAACTAAAACCGCATACAGTATTTTTCTTTTACAACTCGGGCTGTATATATATATATATATATATATATATATATATATATATATATATATGATTGAAAATTTTCATATTGAAGGAGGTGACATAAAAAATCATTTTTGTCTTACCTTCTATAAGACACTGGTCTTTCACACGCTGCTTGATTTGACGATAAAATAACACTTTAACACCATTAGTTAATAAAAACACTCAATTCACAGTTTAAAAAAAATTTATATACATAGTTATGTTATATATATATACACAAATTGTAACGTTTTCGACGTATAGAAAGTCTGCCTTCTTCTGCTTACTGACCCTTGCTCATGCAGCGGGGGGTGTGGCTCATCCTCGTCAGGTGTTTTTTGTTGTTGTTTATATTCTCACCTGTACGGTCACGTGATACACTTTTTTTTTTTTAACATTAATCTACGAGTGGAATTGAAATAGGTGGTTATTCAAAACTAGGTTAACTAATTGTTTCATTTTCTTGTTCCTGCCATTTCTATGCGCTGGAGAATAGCCATCAAATTCAATGGGAAAAAAAGTAATAGGAAGAGAGAGTCACTATAAATATATATATATATATATATATATATATATATATATATATATATATATATATATATATATATATATATATATAGATATTATATTATATAATATATTGGTATGATATACTGTATACATAGTATATACACACACAAACAAACATATTTCATGTTTCTGTAAAAATGATGTGATCATGTGACCAGTGTGCTTCTTGTGTGTCTGTTATTGACAAGTATGTGACTTTCAGTTGACGTGAATGAGCGAGCATTCACATAAAAAAATAAAATTGGACAGAAATATTTTTGCACAAGTTTCCGTGCTTTGCTATCAATAGTTTTTTTTTTTTCAATAAAAAATAATAGTAAAGAGTATAATATATTTCTACCCTATACTAAAAAATATCATAAAAATTTGTGATCGTAACATTGATTGTTGTTCACAGCATCAAAAAAAAAAAAAAAAAAAAAAAAAAACTAACATGTTTATTTCAGTTATGAGATAAAGATGAGATAATTTATTAGTTTGAAAAACAATCAGCAACTTTGTATTAGAATTTGTACCGAATTGAAATATTATTTATTATATATATTTGAATGATTGACTAAACTAAGGCTCATTTTGTAATATAAATTTTGATATTTAGAAGTTTTATAATTGTAATTTTTAAAATGAAGGATATAGATAGATCGTGAACAGTATACACAGTACAGTTTCGATCAAATGAATAGTTACCATTTAAACTCGATGTTTTTTACCGCGTTAAATTTTGTTCAATTTTGCAACCTTGTTTATGATTATTCATTGAACTCTATATTCTCAATCACATCTATATTCAAATTCATTGAGTCTATATATTGTAATAGTTGACAAAGACACCACAAGAAGTCACCTGTGATGCACTCAGGTAGACAATCCGGCGGGTAAATATTTTGCTTGCTTGCTTGCTCATTCTCTCTCTCTCTCTCTCTCTCTCTCTCTCTCTCTCTCTCTCTCTCTCTCTCTCTCTCTCTCTCTCTCTCTCTCTCTCTTCTAAGAAATGCATTTAATGTTTTTTTTATGTTTCAAAATAACTGCTGACTTACCGATTTGCCCGATTAAGAGATTAAAATTAAGATTTTTTTTTATCATTTATATCAATATGATTTGTAATGACAGCAATTTGGTAAGAAAATAGTTCGAAACTTGTTATCAAACAAATACTTGAAAGCATTTCTCACAAGAGAGAGAGAGAGAGAGAGAGAGAGAGAGAGAGAGAGAGAGAGAGAGAGAGAGAGAGAGAGAGAGAATGAGCAAGCAAGCAAGCAAAATATTTACCCGCCAGATTGTCTACCTGAAAGCATCATAGGTGACTTCTTGTGGTGTCTTTGTCAACTATTACAATATATAGACTCAATGAATTTGAATATAGATGTGATTGAGAATATAGAGTTCAATGAATAATCATAAACAAGGTTGCAAAATTGAACAAAATTTAACGCGGTAAAAAACATCGAGTTTAAATGGTAACTATTCATTTGATCGAAACTGTACAGTATATATTTATGTTCAGATAGAATATAATAACAATCAAATATATATGATTGAAAACAGAAGATAAAAAAATGTTTTGTTCATGTATTCAAGTTACAAAAGAAACATAATATAATGGAAAATGTACAGTACAAAAAAAAAAAAAAAAAAAAATGATGTTATGTGAACCGAACAGATATTCATACATTTTATATCGTGGTATATTATAAAATCTTGCATTCTATTCAAAATATCTTTGTTTTTATTTTACGTTTTTATGCCAGCGCAGAACTGAAAGTCTAACACAAAATAACCGCAAAAAAAAAAAAAAAAAATCCAATAAACTTAACACAGAATGAATATGAAATGAAATAATATGAAAAATTCGATTTTATTAAGTAAATTTTGCTATATAGCATTAATTACTTAATAAACAGATTTATAAAATTTAAAACATAAAATTTATTCTGTTTATTTTCTGATTTTCATAATACATTAAAAATATAAGCTACATTTTTTAAGCTTTAGCACGCAGATTTACTTAACCAGTTTTATTTTATTTCATATAATAAGTAAATACATTTTAAAATTGGATTATGAGGATTAAAAAGTAAATTGAAAGCTGTCATTTAAACTGATAAATCAATAACAAAATTTGAATATATAAAAATTTATGAATTCATTACAAAGCTCTTATTGTTAGTATTAATAATTGAAAGTTTCTATTTTAATTAACTAGAAAATTGAAATTTTAATACAAAGTTGGTATAAAATTCTATTAAATGTTTAGTTTTCCTCATATTGCTAACAATTTGATATATTTCAAAGCTGATATTCTTGATATAACATTTTCCCTTTTATTCTCTCTCTCTCTTTCTCTCGTTTTCTATATCAGTTTTAACACTAATAAGAGCTTTGACCATCATACATGTTCAAAAGCCAGTGTGCTCTATATATAATAACGTACAGATTGTCTCTAATCCTTTAAATAATCCTATAAAACTTACCTTACAGGAATATTATTTATTAATCTCATTAAATAATTCCGCATTAAAAACGTATTTTATATTCTATCATGGTCATCCTTTTTTTTTATACATAAATGGTAATTAAATTTTTAATTAAAAGTGTAATCTGTGTACGAAGCAGAGTTTTTGTTATTTTGGTAATAAGTTATACATTCAAATTACATTCAAAATTATAATAAAATACATATAATATATATATATATAATAAGAGAAAACTACAATTCTGTAACTTTCAAATATGACATGTCTAAATAACTTAGTACCTTGCAGATTAAACACATCGCTCGCGTTCTATACATATGTATTGGATTTTAATGACAGTATCGGGATTAGTATAAAAATGCTCTAGAGAAAAAAAATGTAAATATAAAACACAATAAAATTTTGTGTTTCCAATTATGATGTATATATTTTTTTGTAAAATAATAATAAAAAAAGGTATATATATCTAACAAAAAATGTTGGAAAAAAAAAAGCTTTTGTGACAGGTAGTTATTTTTCTTGTGTGAACAAATTGACGTTAATTACAAAAGCCGACACTGACAAAGTAACTTTTATTTATTTATTTTGATATAATATATATTTCTTTATCTGTATGTTGTACAGAGGGTTCTAGTGGTGGACTTGTATTCGGAATACCACTTTCACAGTGTGTTACCAACGATCGTCTTAGTGAAGAAGCTAGAGGAGGAGGAGTAACTTCGGGAAGCCCAGCAGAGTTAAGAAGACGATCTCATCATGGAAGTCGATCCAGTTTCTCTTCCCTTGGGGATGCTGCATCTCGTGCTGAGCAGGTTCGTTTACTTTCTTGCACGTAATTTTACACACACTCTACACGACACTTTTTTTTTTTTTTTTTTTTTTTTTATCTCACTAAATCTTCTACGTAATTGTTTTCTCGTTTAATATGATTCAATTTTATATTAAAAAATTGTTATCTTTATAACAATATATTACATAAAATAGAGTAAAATATGAGTTAAAATATTTTGAACGTATTTCAATTTTAGTCGTAGTTACTGTTATTGTTATTTTAGTCATTTTGTTGTATTGACGATGACATTCTTCAAGGAGTTATGATATGATTGACGAGGCTAATTAGTGACGTGGTAAGCAACAGGTCTCGTGACAAAAAAGCCTCGTGAAATCACACTACCAAGATGAGAGCTATTTATGCGTAGAATGCAGCCAAAATAAACGCTCTATCTTGGCAAACGTTACTACTAACAAAAATTTTGCTGAATGTCTATACTGTATACTTTTGCCAAATTAAATTTACATTATTGTTATTAAATTCTTTAAAATTTCTATTGTAATGTGTAATAGTTAGAAAAAAAAAGTATAAAAAAATTTAAATAGAAAGGTTTAATAGTAATAATAATTTAAGGTGTGCAATTTAGTTTTAATTAAAATTAATTTAACGTGAACAATAATAAATTTGATTTTACAATGAAATTTTATTGTTTTTGAATTCTTTTAATTTAAAACAATATCATGCATAAAGACTGCAATAGCATTATATTTTCAGATTTCAAAGTGTTCTGCCAAGTAATGAAACTTTTTTTTTAGTGGTTATTGTTATTGCAATAGAAACTTAGTGCAGATTGCAGCTTTATAATACAGTAAATATTTCATAAAAGTAATATTTTAACAGTTTTTACTTTCAACATCTTTATAGAAAATCTCAATCTCCTCCTTCCTCGTATTTTGTGTGTTATAAATTCAATTTAAAATGTATTCACGATCAATATGTGGAAGTAATAAAAATATAATGGAGAAGATATAAAAAAAAAGTAATATACAAGAATAAACTGGAATAGAAAACATCTATATATTTACTGAAATGTCCTTGTAACTGAATTATTTGTCTTTTTCTACGATTTTTTTTAATTAAAACCATTAATTCATTAGGGAGACTTAATAATAAAGCCTTAATGTTTGTTCATTTACGTTAACATAATATATTTTTTCAAAGACACGTACTATATAAAAGCTTTAAGTTTATATTTGAGAAAATATTCACGTTGCATTCTTTATTATACTTTAGATTTTCTCAATATTTATGCTCTAGGGTATGAGAGAGAGAGAGAGAGAGAGAGAGAGAGAGAGAGAGAGAGAGAGAGAGAGAGAGAGAGCAATGGAAATAAAAATCTGTGCTGTGTTACGTGCCTCCCGGAAACAAATTTCCGCTGTATTTTGTGTGCATAAAGCCAGCAGCAGCAGTAACTGCGCACCGGTGAATTACAAACATTCTTCACTCTGCAAATATCAATACACAAAATTTTTTATATTTATTTTTTTGAAACGATCACGGTATACTTATATTTAGCAAAGTAAATTAAAATAAATTCACAAAAATAAAAAATAAAAGCCATATTTTCAAGCAAATAAATTATTTGTATTCATTAATAACATTCTTTCATTTAGTATTTAAAAAAATTATCAAGGTATTCGAAACATTTTGATACATATTTAACATAGTGCATTTTATACTTGTTTTTTTTTTACGTTTTTTAACATTCAAACTCATGCGGGTATTACAAGAATTTCTATCCCATTTATATTCTGACATTATTATTAAATTATTATTCTGTATTACTATTATTAGAATTTAGTTTGAATATGTAGAAGCTTGTCATGAAAGGACGTTCTGTACATAAATTGAATTAAATTAAAGCTATGAGAAATCGAAGTAGTTTTATATGATAAGAAAAAGTAAAATATTTAATAACCATATTTAATTATATTTATTTAATAGGGTGGCTCATGTGAATCTCTACCTGCCGGCGCGGGGAGTGGTCGAGTGGCAGGTAGTGTACCTGGCATGCTGGACGTTCTATCCCTGAGTGAAGAAGAAGCATGGTCATGTTCTCCGTCAGTTCCTCACCTTGTGTCCACGTGTTGCCGGCACATCATGCAGTACGGGCTGCACACACTTGGTATCTTCCGCGTTAGCAGCTCCAAGAAGCGAGTGAGACAGGTGAGCATAACAAAACTTCATGCTATAATTGATAATTGGAAACATTTGGAATATTACATCATAACCAATTAAAGACCTACGTGCTTTCTTTTCATTAATTTATTATTATAACTATTACTATCTTTCATTGAATATATTGTATTCAATACTTGTGGACTTGCTCTGTTGCTGAATAAATAAATAATTTGAATTTGAATTAAAATACTGAAACTCTACTTCACTTGTCATTTAATTAACACAGCTTATATATTTATTATTTAATATCAAATTGGAAGCTAACATTTGAAAACAATACATAATTTAGTGTAGTATAATTTTAAGTTGTCATTTATTATTATTTTTTTTTTAATTTCAGATACGTGAAGACTTAGATTGCGGACGAGACACCGAGTTCAGTTCTGAACTATGTCCTCATGACACTGCGACCCTTTTGAAGGAATTCTTCCGTGACTTACCTGACCCCTTAATGTGTCGTGAACTTTACCCCGCATTCATTAATACACAACGTAAGTGATGCAAATTTTGTCTCGTCCGCCGAGTTCTTATTCATGTACGTTATGCGTATTTGCAGGGATACGTAACCGAAGACTGCAGCTTGAAGCCATGCAGCATCTCCTTCAATTGTTACCTGTACCAAATCGTGACACTCTCGCTGCACTTCTAGCCTTCCTCAATACTGTGGCCAAGCATTCAACGGATCGCCGTGACGCTTCTGGTGAGTGTTTATATGTATATATTTTTTGTTTGTAAAGTATGCAACCTGCTTATCATAAATGCCACTCTTGTTGCATAACCTATCAGGCTGAAAAATAATTTTACTTGTATTTTTTGATGTAATGTTTTTTTTTTATACCATAAAGCCTATAGTATTTTGAATTCAATTGTATTTAAAGTTATATATATTTTATGAACAATAATTGTATTTTAACTTTCTCTAATAATGAAATATTTTTTTATTACCAGGTGAATGGCTGGTGGGAAATAAAATGGACAGTACAAATCTGGCCACTCTTTTTGCTCCGAATATTTTGCACTGTTTCCGAGCTAATGCCGGAGCTAAAGAAGCTGCAGCCGAGCGTGCTGAGGACCGAACTGATGCTATCAACGTGACACGTTCGCTCATCGACCACCACGCAGAAGTGTTTGAGGTAACACAATAGTCCACTTTCTTGCTTGCTACTGCTAAAATCGGCTCTTGTACTCATGCCCCCTGGTAAAAAAAAATATATATTTCACAGTACAAAAGGAGAGAATAAAATTTTGTTGACCTTTAACATTGAAGAATTACCGTTGATAATAAAAGTAAGAGTCTTGATAAATTACATTGGCGTTGTAACTTGTAGCACAGAATGTAATGAACTGGATTTTATCGTTTTGACACACACTTTTAGACTTGATGAATGTTCACTAGCAAGAATAATTAGTAATTACTCATATTTTTAGACTGATATTTAACAACTTTATCTTGAACTTTAACCTATAGAACCTTCTTTATTTTCAATCCATTTTTTTGATATAACTTTAATTCAATGCTCCATTGTTTTAATAAACTGCTTTACGGTCGAAATATTAAAGCTCACATCACAACTAGATTTAATAGCTATATTATTGGGTCAGTTAATAATTACAATAGTTTACCTGCTTATGTTAAAGTATGTAAGCCTTCTGAATTTCAAGAACTGAACTTTAATTATTTACTAGAACAAAATAATATTTAAAGCGCTTATTATTTATAATGACTTGTGCCTTGTGCCTTGTGTTGTATTATTATATTAAAGGCAAGTGTTACATGATGTAAGTAGTAGTGGTAATCATTAATGCCTTTTTTTACCCTTTCCACATTTTTTTTTTTCATTTTAGGTAACAATATCTTTATTGCTATTTGTTACTGTTTTAATGTATAACTATGTTGGAAGAAATAAATAAATAACCAAAAAAAGTGCTCTATAGACACGTTATCACTATAGAAATTATTAATTGTTTACTTATTTTTAATTGTTAGGTTTCTGCTGAACTCCTAGACGAGGTCTTCCTTCACATGATGGACAGTCATCCTGATACCCTCGACCAATTGCTACGCAAGTTATGCTACGGCGGCGATGAGTAAGTATTATTTCATTAGATATTCTATATTCCACATCATATTGGAAGCCTTTATTTTATCGTGTCTATTTATTAATACGCACAAAAATTGTATTAAAATTACTTTAAGTAAGTTTCAAACGTAATATTAAAAATATAAAGATAAATTTTTATTTTCAGTATGGCTGACGATGGTGACAACAATAGCGTATTCGAGGGCAGTGAGAGTTCGTCAGTGCCTCGCACACCCACAGAAGGTACAGCAACGCCTGTCTCAGCAATTCTGGATGACAAAGATTCCAGGTAAACAATTTTTCTTATTATAATTGCATGGAATTAACTAATTATGCATGTTACTGTGATTAATTTTTTTATATAATATATTATCCTAGTTTTGGTATATGTGCATGTTATCAATTTAGTCAAAGTAGTAGTAGTTTCAATTGCCTGATTTTTTTCCCTAAACGTTGATATAAAAGATAAATTTAAAAAAAATTATTATTGCTTGCCATAAAAAATTAATTAAAGTTTTAATAAGTTAAAATAAAAATTTAAAAAATTTAATTTTTCTTGTTCTACTTAAAAAAAATGTGTGGTTTATTTGAAATTGGGTGCACGTGTGCAGGGGTTGGAGTGATTCGACTCGTAAGGTGTGGAGCAGAGAGGAGTTTTTGCACGAGACAGCTGGCATGGGCGGTCCTGACGTCGGCATGTCCCCAAGGTATATTCTAACCTCTCCTTGACCTATTGATTGTATTCAGTAAATTTTATTTTGTTATTATAGGCAACGCGGACGAGAGCGCTCTAAGAAACGAGGTAAAGAAGATTCCACTGAAGTAAGTTCCACACGATGGTTTAGTCATCATCAGTCAGGAAGTAAGAAAAGAGAAAAAAGTTCTTCAGATGAAGGTCGACGACGTTCAGAACGTGGTAGTACAAGCAGTGGTTGTGCAGAACCTGCCACGCCCCTATCATCACCACCTGCACCAAGCTTCCCATGTTCTCGATCACCATCTTTAGATGACAGCCAAGCTTCTACCATAGTAGGCAGTCACCGAGATGATGGTATTGGAAATGTTATCACTGCCAGTTTAAAAATACCAGTTCCAGCATCTTCATTTGCTCTAAGTTTAGATGATATTCCTTATATTGAAGATGAAAGAGGAGGTACTTTATCTTCAGGTAGAAGAAGTATTGATTCAGTACCTACTACATACACAGCAAGACCAAGTACTGATTCTGCAATTGGTTCTACTATGAGTCCTGCCCCAGGAAGTGAACCACCTGTAAGCTCACCCTCTGGTCCAGCCTCCCCTACTCCAGATAATGAACAAACTGGGGTAACAGGACGTATTCTTATTCCTGCTTTATCTACTAAAGTTACAGGAGGTTCAATGATAAGACGTGTAGAATCAAGTACTAAAGTTTCTGATGTGGAAAGAAGGCCGTCGACTAAAGTTTTAAAAGAAGATAAAAAGAAATATACACGACGACGTTATACTGATTCACGACACCCTACAACTAATTTCCCTGATGTAGAGGCTTTAGAAGCCGCCTCAACCTCCGAATCATCAAAACCTTCACAGGTTTGGAAAAGAAGAGAACTTATTGCAAGCGACCCAAAAGATCATGAGACTTTCGTCTAGATTAATATATTCTCTTAAGAAAAAAGAATGGACTTTTATTTTGTTGAAAATATGTAGTAAATAATATCTATTACAACCTGTATGTATAAAATATTTTCCTAATACTTTGCAATACAATAGAGTTATTATTATGAAAAAAAAATGCTCGGGATCAAATTAATTAAATTTATTTATGTTCATTAGAATATTATATTAAAAATGAAAATATTTAGTTCTCATTCTTCGGGCACTGTATATAAAATGTTATTAAATTTTTTTTTCGAAACTGTGTTAAACAAAAAAGTGATTATATATAAAAAAAATATATAAATGAGTTGTTCTAGTAAACAATTAATAATATTTAATGAATAAAAGTGTTACTTGAAATTTTTTTAATAATTAAAAAAAGTGTATGAATAAATGAAAGTTGAGAGACTGTGATTCATTGTAAAAAAAAAAAAAAAAAATCTGCACACACTTAAAAGATAACGAGTTTCAAATCTTTCTTTCAACTCGTCTATCGATCTAGTCTTATCATATAAAAAATATATAATTTCAAGTTATAAATATATAATGTTCATACCTGGTATAGAATATTGATTGATTACAGATACATTGTGTATACTTACTCCATTATAGATCATGAAATAAAATATTCATCAAATTACAATACAGTACGTTTTTAGTGTGTTTATTTATAATACTGCTACATTCCCGTTTACCTTTACGTAGATTTGATAATATATATATATATATATATATATATATATATATATATATATATATATATATATATATATATATATATATATATATGATTTGATTTGATTTGATAAAACATTTATATTCATTCATTAATTTATTTTTTATTATTATTATTTTCTTAAAAACGTCTTAACATAATTATGAGATTGATATTTTTAATTCCTGTTACGACAGAATTTTGAAGCATATTTGTCCTATTCACATATTATTTCATAAGCATTTTTTTTTAAAGCATACTGACTGCGCATGATTGTGTCTATTAAATACTAGTGCCTAGTGGTATAATATACCACAGTGGTATATATTACATGCAACATAAACAAAGATAATTGAATAGTCAAATTCAGTAGAGCGTAATCAACCCTTATTTGTCAGTAAATATTGAAATAAGATGAAGAAATTTAATATTAACAG
Source organism: Ecdyonurus torrentis (assembly GCA_949318235.1). Lineage (NCBI taxonomy): Eukaryota > Metazoa > Arthropoda > Insecta > Ephemeroptera > Heptageniidae > Ecdyonurus > Ecdyonurus torrentis. Next base: position 35,029,835 of record OX439131.1, on the reverse strand, counting down.
AACGTATAATATATCGTGAGTGTTTTGTTAGTAAAGTGACTAAAGTGTAAATAATAAAGAGTACACATGTTACATGATTAAATAAATAAATATGTATAGGTAAATTTAAAAAAAATGAAATAATAAAAATAGTTATAATTTTTTATTATTAATATTTCACAATCAGATCAAAATTATAATCATTTTTCATTCAATCAACATAACTTTCAAAAAAACATAATTTGACCAGCAATCTAAAAAAAAAATTATAATAAAAACATAATAATAAAGAAAAAAATTTGGAAAAGTTTCAAATTAATTTATACATTTAGGTTAAACAAACACTCATTTCAAACACTCCTCATTATCAGCCTTAAATATACATAATTATGATTTTTTTTAATTATAGAAAAAAAAGGTAGTGTGTAAAATAATGTGCTTATCTTATTGCAAAATAATTTCAATATACAAAAATTAGATTCTCATAAATTGCAATATACATTTATTTCCAATAGTAATATTTTAGCGATGATAGTTTACGTAATATGTATGGATATTACAATGTAAAAAAATAAGTTTTTCAACACCGATGAAAAATGTAGGTAAATTTGGGACTAAATTAAAATTAATATTTAGTTAGTTTCTTCTATATAGAGCGCCAACATCTTTAAAAAAAATCTCAAACCACCACCACTGTTTCATTTCTCTATACTCATAATTAATAATAACATTTACCTATTATTGCTTACATTGGATTTATAATACTTAAATTTTGTTTGAGAATTTTTGTTGAGCAAAATTCATTTTAAAGATTGGGAATTTTGGAAATTTTACAACATTTTCAATAAAATATTATTTTTAATACAAAAAAATAAATAAATAAAACAATTTTTAATAAATTTTGCTCACACAAAACCATTATTCCTTTTTTTTACAGTATGATATGTATTTAATTAATTTTATCAGAAAATATGCATATATATTATATATATTATAGCTTAACAAATTGACAATTTTACCAAAAAATATTAATTTTATATTAACTGAGTTATTTACAATAATTCTAATTTATATACACTTACTTCACCAAAGAATTCAACTTAAATACTTAAAGTTGAAATACAATGAGAAATCTAATGGACGGATGTCAATAAGGCTATGTTTTTTTGAAATCAACCATTTTTTATATTAAAATTTATATTAAATTGGTACAAGTATACCATAATAAATAATAAAATAAAATTAAATGGTTTACTATCAATTTCAAACATATGATGGGAGGTGATCTACAAAAGCTCTTAAACTAGTTATATATATAACTAGTTTAAGAGCTTTAGTAATTTTCCCCAATTCAACTTAAAATTAATTCTTATTAGTAAACTCAACCTCATTTTTTATTAATATCTTCTTGGTCAGCTGTTCATTTTTATTTTTCCTATCAGCTAACACTATTAACAATATTTACATTTCATAATATACAAACAAAAGAGCATATAAAATGCATTCTTTCTTCTTCTTCTTTTTCCAAATTAACAATAATAAAATTTGAGCTTTTAAAAGCAAATGAATTTTAACAGAGTTTTTTTTTTTAAACAATTATAATTTTGTGTTTAAATTCCCTCAAAGAGGAATACAATTAAGAACAAAATAACGAAAAAACAAAATATTTAAGCTCAGAAAAATTTTCTTCAAAGACTAGTTATTATTAAAAATAACTTTGTGAATGCGGGAATGTATTGTAACGATAAAAGCAGTCCTTCTTCTGCAAATGTAAAATTTTATAAAACTATATCACAGAAAAGTCACTAACCGTTTAAACGTTATCAAAATATTATAACAAAAAGAAATTTTTTAAATTCTGTCGATTTTTTTATTTTTATTCATTCTGAAGGCACAGTTTTAATGTATAAACAAATATACATCACTTTTGCGATGTTAAAATTAATAATATTTTGTACTGCACGTAATTCTATATACTGCTAAAGATTATTATTGATTTAATAAGTTTTTAATTAAAATTTCATACATAACAAATTCGATATTTATAACAAGTTTTTTCTTCTTCCTTTTTTAAGTAATATTTTAATTAAAATCTTATTGATATATTTACAAATTTAATTTAACAGTACATTTATCTATATTGCACACAAAAATAAGAAATACAAATATAGTTTTTTTTTATATATATATATCATAAAAACACAACACTTAAAAACATTTACACAGCAGTACTATGAGTTTGTATTCTCACTTTTTTAACACTTCCATTTCTTGATAAAGTTGGTGAAGCGCCACTAAAACCTGGATTTTGTATACCTAAACCATCTTTAGGTTTTGGTTTCTTTAAACTTGATCTTAAAGGACTTCTTGTTGAACCATTTGTTGAAATAGTTGCTACTGAACCTACACTTCCAGTTACTGTACTCATTGTTGTTGACGGAGAACCTGGTGAATAAGGTCTAGGTGGTGAATATGGTCTTCCACTTGCAACCGTCATTGCAATACCAGAACCATTTCGACGTGCAGGATCACGGAAACCAGGGTTACCAAATGTAACAGCACGTTCACCAGTAGGATCAACAGTATCGGGACTTTTAGTAGGATCACCTCCAGGACGTTTAGAGAATAAATAATCGTATAAAGCTAGCACGAATAGTATGAAATCCAATACGATAGCGCATATCTAAAAATAATAAAATATATACAATATTAAAATAAAGCATTCCTTAGGGTATACGTATAATATGATATTCAATAACCATATATACAACTTTCTATATCGTCTATTCGTAGTATAAAAGTTTTTATTACAAAGAATATTGCTTTTTATTATATATGAAATATTCATAAATAACTATAAGTTTTCATTCAAATGATATGATTTATTTACAAAGATATTAAAAAGTTACTTATTTGAGTCATGATTCATTTAACCACAATACAATTACAATGTGTCATAAAAGTTGATGATAAGCTTTACTAATACTTGAAAGTTAAAACATATTATTATTATTATTTTATAGTACAAGTACATTAGCATTTACAATGTTGCTTTATGACTTCAGGTTAAATTAATGATAATATTTCATGTCATGATGTAATAAATGAACATCACACTTTATATTTTACCTGCAGGAAGAAAGCGGGTCCACGTGTGATTGCAAAACTGTTCTCCAAGTCATCTGTTTGAATAGCAAACAAACTAGCAGCTACGATTGCAAGGAGAGCTGAAACAACAAAATTAAAATTAATTTTAGTTTTCAATAAAAAATATATATTACGTTAAAAAATGTATTTACTCAATTAACTCAATGTGATTTTGATATGGAATTCATGAACAACCTAAAAATACCATTGATATTTGATATGTTTAAAATAATAGGTTATTGCTATTTGGTACAGACAATTTGATATTTTAGTGTGAAATTGATTTGCTAATAGATATATGTATCAAAGTTATTTATTCGTTCGTATTTTACAATTTAACTGGAATTATATACATAAAATTGTATAATATGACTGTGTATAATATATACCAACACTTTTTTAATCAAATCAGGTACACGGGAATTTAAAACATTTGAAAATTTACTTTTGATTGAATTTTAAAATAAAAAATAGCTCATAATACTTTTAAATTTCATGTATGTATAATACAGGTTTAACGTTTACGCAAAATTTGTGGACTCTATTTTTTATTTTTAAACGTAATAAAAATGACATCACCAATTTTTGGTGTACTTTTCGTGTCATAAAGCTTCCTTCGCAGTCAACTGTATGAATATTAATAACCTCATTTGCAAGTCTACAAATTTAGTCTCTAAAAATAAAAATAAAAGATCAAGTTTATATTTTTCTCCATCTACCATGAGATTCAAATCACGTGACGTAATACAATTTTGTGAGTGAAATAAAAATCATCGTATGCACATCATATATATATATATAAGTAAATGTTATACTTTATGTCTATCTTAATTATTTTAATTTATATAAAAAAGGTCAATATTATTAGATACCTTTTTCCTCATTACATTACTGTTTATGTTAATAAATTGACTGACTTTACTACTTTGTTCAATTGAAACATTCAAATTTAATATATTTCAGTGAATAAAATGTTATGTCTAAGATTTTACTCACACATAAAATTGAATTTTAACCTTTTTTCCTCTCTGGTGTCGAACAATGAAATGTGTTACGTGTATATACGTGGGTGAACAAGAAAAAATAATTTTTATTAAAATAAAGTTTTACTGATGACGCTTACAAAATATATAAAAATGTATTTTTACAGCTAAAAATCATTATTATTTCCAACGTTCAATAACACAATTAAGTTTAAAAGTTAATTATTGTTTTTTAATTAAATTTCTAAATGAAAATAACAAACTTTTTTTTTTCCTTTTGTCAAGAAATTCTTTCATTATATTTTATTATTAAGAGAATTCAAGAAACAAGTCAAAAAATTAGATTTCTGTTTAATAAATTTACAAACAACACTAAATTAAATGACAATATAATAAACTCTGGAAAAGAGAAAAAATAAGGAAGAACTTTATAGATATATAAAAAAATTATAATAATGAAGGGACTTTATGGAATTTTTCTTGAAATTTTTTATCATGTCAGTCAAAACGAAGAATTTGAAATGTAATGTTTGGAATATATACTATATACTATATACTATATACTATATATATATATATATATATATATATATATATATATATATATATATATATATATATATATATATATATATATACGTATATGTATTTTATTTGAAAATATACCCAATAATGAAAATATTTAATTGACAAATAAAAGCTCATCTACAAGGTACGTGGCTGATAGCGGAGAGAGAGAGAGAGAGAGAGAGAGAGAGAGAGAGAGAGAGAGAGAGAGAGAGAGAGAGAGAGAGAGATAACGTTTCGCCCTCGTCTTCAACTGTCACCCTTGTCGACTTTTAGAAATACAACAAGCAAATTTTGAGTACTATAGTTATTGACTCTCCCAATGCAATTTATCTGCAGCTACTAGGTTTACTCATGATTCGGGAGGCGAGAGGAGTTACAAAGCTTTGGATCTTTTTAAAGTTCAGAGTTGTTTTATTTTGAGAATTTCTGATCTGTTGCCTAATGCGAAGGGTTTATGAGGTTTCGCTTCTTCATTCCAGGTGAATACTGGGGCAGTTCCTTATTTTCTAGGTTACAGCCACCTCCCTCCCAATCTTTGTTTTCCACTTTTATTCCTATCCTATTCCTATCTTGAACATCATTTCATCCATTATGAGTCTTGTCAGTGCAATAACTGACATTTATACGAACAGCCTGTTTGACTTTTCCCTCCAGTTCATGTCTATAAGTGTCATTCTTATGAGTGAACAGATTATGCGGTAAAGTAAGCAAATAAAAAAGTAATTATAAAGCATTAATATGATATATTGAAAATTGAAATGATATTGTACTAATGGTCTTTTCATAATGAGCAATACATGCGCAGTTTGCATTATACAATAAATTTGACTACGTAAAATTTCAATGGTTTTAAATGAAGATTGTATAACAATCAAATTTATACCACAATTAAAACTATTTTTCTATGTTAACATAACTAAAAGAAACATTATTAAAAAGTTCCTATATTACTCTTGCAATAACAACAATGGTTGAAATACCTAAGAAAATAAAAGGTACATAAAAAGTTTATAGAAGCGTTATGATTAAATTATACATTCCATACAAAATATGCAAAATATACTTTAATTAATTTAGCTAACTTATATTTAATTAGACCTATAAACTTTATATTTAAAAGTTTTAAAGCATTATTTATGAATTTTTTTGTTACAATGAAAATTTCAAATTCATGTCATTATAAATACGATACAATAGCAACACAAAAAATGATACAATGTGTGCCTTATTATTTATCACATATTTTATATAATCTAAATTTTATTTTGATATATTATTTTTATACGGTACATAAACGACTTGGTTTTTATATTTTATCGTATAAATTGAATAGTTTTTTTTTATTCCATATAAAATGCAGGGCTGGCCATTCGACGTCGTTGTGCACACACACATACATTATTATTATAGAAGTATCATTTTATCAGTTCACCGTAGCTCAAGCGTTGCATGATAGTTTATTTATCGTCATCCCTTTTCACGGCCTCATAACAAAAGAATTTTATACTATGCTAACCAACTTATTGAATCATACTTTTCTATACAAACCTATATAATATGTATATACATAATAATAAAGTACATTTTTTTAAACCAAGATAATTTGATTATTCAATTATTTATAAGTGATAATTGAAAAATAAAACCTAAAAGGAAATAATTTTATTTGTACTTTTGTTATAATGCATGACTATTATATAATATATTATAGAGTAGCATTAAATTAAAATGAAAATTTTATTTTAGTGTACTGTACAGAGGAAATTTGAACCAAGGAATTTGTGGAATGTAAAATAAGCTATTGCAATAAAGGAAGTGTCGTTCTGTTTTAATGAAAAGCAAACATGACTCGTGACAGAATATGCAATTTTGGACATTAAATTCCTATTCTAGTCGTATTATGTAAAATTAAAATATACATGTAGAGATGTCATACTAAAGAGGACAGACTCAAGCAATTCAGAGACATCGTTTCTACTATAAAAAAAAATATTATTTTACTTTTTTCTCTCTTCTCTTATATTTTATGCTTTTTATTATTCACCTTTTCTATTCCCATTAAAGAGGAAGTTCAGGGGTTACAATATGGCTTCTTCAATGTTAGATAATGAGAAGAACTGTACATAAACTCATACATGATGACCTAAAGCCCTTCCGAAGCCCCGCAAACTCGTGATCATCGTGCGAGATATGCAACCTGCACCGAATCTTGTACGTCATAGTTACGGCTACCATGGGGCTACGGAAGGGCTTTGGGTCATCATATAGGAGTTTATGAACAATTCTTCTCATTATCTAACATTGAAGAAGCCTTATCTAACATTGAATATCTTATTTTTTGCTAAATTTTTAACATTTTGGTCATATTTTAGAGTTATTAGTACATTATTTCCACTTTTTATATTATGTATTTATTGTTTGTCAAAGGAAGTCTTTATAGTAATTGAAGAAATTGTAAGACTGTTTAAAACGTGTTTAATTTTGCTTGGAGAATGTGTTAGATATCTGGACACAGTGATTTGCTCACCTGCTGCCAGTCCGAGTGCTAGTTTTGTGACGACCACCACTGAGTACCGCATCATGACGGAGTCCTTGCTCATCACCATGGCGAGTTGTAGGACGCTGAAGACGCAGAATATACCCAGCAACACCGTGCCCACCGCTGCTGCCACGCCTGCCACCCACACCGCAACTGAAATACACAATCACTAACTGTAAATATATGATTAAACCCTCATTCAATTATGTCAGACATTATCGATCATGTTTCATAATAAGATCTACCGCGATGCTTATCAAATCTAATAAAAAATAATTATATGGTATTATATGAACAACAATCCAAAAAAATCGTGATCAATTTATAGAGTTCATAATTAAAAGTTACCTTTTTATTTTGGCAATCATAAAAAACTAGAATCCATTGTAACGGCTTTTTAAAAAAATGGCATGTAATTTTACTTTGAAATACGTGAACGATATATGTGTGTATATATATAAATATATTTTGCAGTAAGCATACAAAAGTACACGATACAGTTTTAATATTTTAAGAAGTGTTAAAACGAAAATAAATTTCATTTAAAATTAATATATAAGTTTCACATCACATATATATAAATCTACTTGGCAGAGAGTTTTCATGAAAACTGCATCATTCTTCATTTAACGTTTTTGCCAGCTGGTTATAAAATTATAAATTGCCAACAGTGTTCTATTAATAAACTGAAAAGTGAGAAAATCTTGGAGACATAAATAAATTTTAAAAAAATGTATGTGAAAATAGCAAGCTGGTGTGTTTGTTGTATGTGACAATTTTAATTTTGTCATGATTATTTTTAGAACTTAACTGTATGGAGTATATGAACACGAAACAAACAAATGATAAATGTATAATATATTACATTATGAGCATGTTTTGGTATGCTGTAAATATACAACTTCCATACAAGTTAAGAAAAAATCTTTTTGTTTCATTCACACGTGATATGAGTTTTACCTGTGGAATTTTGTTATTATGTAATGGTATCATTTTATGATAAATAAAGTTGGGTCTGAATATATTATAATAAAATTATACTCTCAAACATTTAAAATTTAAAACCTTTTGTTTAATATTTGCACCACTGATTTATATTAAATTATATGTATAACATGTTTTTATTTTCAATGTATTATTTTGTGTTACATTAAAGACTTTTTTGTGTATTTAAAATGATTGAGTGATTATATTTTACTAAAAAACCATATGCCTTAAAATATTTCAAACGAAACTTCAAGTCATATTTATAATGAATACTTTTTTTATCGTGCAGTTGATAGAATCTTTGGCCCTGACTACGCCTTTTGTCAAATGATTCTTTTTTCATATACTTCTTTGACAATAAACTATGCCAGTACTTATTTTGAACTACATACCCATAAAAATGTTTGCCTTAATATTATCGTTTGAATATATAGTTGGAGTTACCTTTCTTTTTTGTGAAATTTATTTTGGGATTTTTTTAAATTTGTAAAAAAAATAATAATAATAATAATAAATAAATAAGTATGTTCTTCATCTGCTATCAACATTTGAAACTTGGAACCTCTTGATTGTGTAAAATTGCCCTTTTCTGGGATATTTAGCCTTTCACAAAAACTGTAGAGGTTGTATATCGTTAAACAACGATATATCGATATATATCGACATATATCGTTATTATTAAAAAAAATTAGACACAATCATCCTTCAAAAAAACAAAAACATAATAAGTAGGATAAACCAAAGAATATTTTTGAAAATGTTAACGAAAATTTGTCCAAAAAACTTTATTTTCACTTTTTGCTATAAAAGATAATAATAATGTATACACAACATGTTTAACTTTCAAATAAAGCCAAAAATAACTGCTCAAAAACTCTATTAACATGAATACCTGTCAGTGATAAGTGCAATCACCTGCAGAGAGTAAAGAAAAAGTAAGCCAAGTATATAGACAAACAAGCTGGAGGTAATTTTATATACCGTAACGTCGTACATACCGTATAATGTGTTTATTTCTTCTATAGTAGTTCAAGTTGATAAAGTAAACACAAAATAAGATAATAAATCAAACAAGAAAAACATTATTTAGAAAACATGAACTAAACTAGACTTAAATGTCACAAGAATTTTGGAGACCAATAAGTTATATAGTATATTATAATGATAAAATTCACGAGAAATATAATGTTGAACTTTTATTATTTTACAAAAGGTTGATATAGCGTACAAGCTGTACAGCCCTTTATTATTTTATATCTATTGTAAATTTTATAAAATATAAGAAAATATGGTAGAAATGAAAAAAAAAAGTGTAAAGTAATAGTTTATTTCATAAGTCTCATTGTATTTAAATTTTAAATAAATTTCTAAAAATATATATTATATTTAATAAAAAATGCAAATTATTGCAACTTCAGTTTATAAATGCTTGATTAATTATAATTGTGTACTTTAATAGTTCTTAATGAATCTATTTAATTTGCATACTAACATGATGTCATGGAAAAGAGAATTATATATATATATAAGCTTGAAACTATACTTAATATGTAAAGACGTCACTGCTTTGAATTTTTAATATATTTTTTTTGTTATCTACTTCTTTGTTAGAAATGTTATAATTATTACAAATATACATTGTATAAGCGACTGAATTGTATTTCTGAAAATGCTTTAATTATAAAATATTATATGATAGAATTATATATAGAGATCCAACAATATAGCATTAATCGGATTACAAAAGTTAAGAACTAAAGTTAATATTTCTCTTTGTTTAATTATTTGAGATAGAAATTATATTTTGAAAATAATAATAAAAGATATAATATAATTTCATTTTACTTCCAATATTTTATAATATTAATATTTGGATTTCAATTCAATAATGACGTACAGTTGTTTATAATCAAATGTGTCATTTTGTTTAATTATTTACGTTTCATCTGTAAGTATTTTATAGTTTCAGCTGTGGTTTTTGTTCGATCATGAGTGGGTGGTTCAGAACGATAAACCATCATGTTCAACCTATATAATGTAAGTTTGATATAACAAAACATGAAGAGTGTATAGAGCTATGAACAACCCACACTTACTTCAATATTATATAGTTCATATACATATAACACACGACAGTTTACTCACGTTGGGGTAAAAAGCGAGGGCGTCTCTATATATTTTACTTGCTCTAATTTGTATGATGTATGGAGCAGAAAGAAACTTGATGCTCATGAAATATGTAATAAAACATCCATAGCAAATATCATACTAACTTTTATTTGCATAAAGTAACAAAAGATGTATATATAGAATTTCCCTTTTTGTATATACTTTTAATAATATCATAAACTAGTACGATATATTCTTTGTTATATATCAAAAAAAATATATTTAATATTATATTTAAAAAAAATCATTTAAAAAAAATACTGTTACTTAATGTAAATGTGATTAGTATTGTAATATGTAGATTTACAGTGCGATAAAAATTGTTCATGTTTATTCATTGAAAGTACAGTTATAAATTCTTATAATATATTAATATTTATTGTAAAATTATGTTAAAGAAGATTAAAAATAAATAAATATAAGATTCGAGGTTTTAACCACAAATTTAAAACGTTGTATTTTAATACTTTAAATTGTATTTTTTAAATGCCTCATTGCGTCTACTGTGTTTTGTATTATAAAGTTTTTTTATTAGAGTACTATATTATAGTGTTTCACAACAAACAAAACTTTTTCTATTAAAAAAAAGTGTTGTATAATTTTGCATGTGCACTATTTCTACAAACTTCTCTTTAAATAAAAAGCTAAAATTTAAAAAAAGAAGAAAAAAAATTAAACAGCTAACTTCCTTTAGCTTGATTTTGTATGTTGATGAAGATACGCGAAGAACTAATAGAAACGACTAAACTTTTATACTAACTTTCAACCCGTTAGAAAAATGAAGTTTCCAAATTTTTTTTTTTTTTTTTTAATATAATATAAGTTAACCCCCCAACAAACTTGTAGACTATCTTCTTGCATACTATTTAAAAACTAAATTCAATAAAACTTAAGTTTTTATTTTAGAATTAATTTATTTAAATTCTTATTGTACTGTATAATAATTTACATAATAACAATTACAGAAAATTTTCATTTTATTATTATTTACATTTTTAATTTATTCAATTTCAAATATAACTTGGAATTTTTATAAACATCCAAAAAAGTTAAATGAATAAAAGAATGTATATATTTTTAAATGAAATTGCTTTATAAAAAAAATATACAAAGTTTATTGCTTTTTAGTTACATTCTATTTTTGCAGCAAAAACAATTAATTCCAATTTAAATTAAATCTTAAGTACAGTAGTCCAAATAAATGTGAGTTGGAGGGGGAAAATATCTCTTCTTCTTTTTTTGTGACGTTAAAGTGAAGATAAAAAAACTCGTAATTACGACCAAGGGAGTTTTTTTTTTATAGTAGGTTGACATTTGAGATTGAAACTATAAGCCATGATTGCTTGGACATCATCAGCTTTCGTATATCGAGAGTCGAATTTGTGTGTCTAATTTAATTAGTGCTTTTCTAGCGTGAAATTACTGACTAATGAATATGCTGAGGGGCAAATAAATCAGAATGTTATTTGTTAACCATTTTATCACCACTGACGCATCAGCAGCAATTCTATACTAACTGACAAATAAATTGACATAAATTTACAACTAGAATTTAGAAAATTATATTAATTTACAGAACTATATGAAATAATCTAAAACACCCCTTTCTTATATTATATAATTCAAAATAATTATTCATTAAAACATATTGGGTTGACATTTTATATAATTATATTAACATCAAATTTGAAATCTATTAAATTATAAATTTCCAAACAATGGTATATGGTATACTATAGAATAGGCTAACTCAATACAAAATGCTTTTATGCATACACTTATGGGGGATATTAATAACATAAATTTAGTAAGTGTCTTCCACAGCAGCTCTCTCATACTGGACAACTTTATTTATTGAATTAAAATGCTTATTCTTCGTATAACTTTGACTTTAAATTTTATACACGAGAAGAAAAAAATTAATTCAAATTAAAATAACTAGTATAGCCAATAAATAATAAAATTTATATAAATAAATTTACTAAATAAATTTAGTTTTACGAAATAAATCTCTAAACAAATATACTTAAGAATGAAAATTTTATTATTAATATTTATTATACTTTTTTTTTTCTTTTTTTCTTTTTTTTTGCTAAAAAGTGAAAACCTTGATACATTTTTATTATAACTAGAAGCTTCTGGCAACAACGGAACTCAGAATAAGTAATCTAAATCCTCAATAAGAATATAACACCTAAATTTACGACGATCTTATAAATCTATAACCATCGATCGAGATTGAAATACGTATCACATTTCTTTCAAAATATGACGAAGTCAAATGATATTTTATACGGTATTGAAAGACTGCTTTTCAAAGCCGCGAGGTAAAATAATCTGAAAAAGAATTGATATTATTTGTGATTTTACAAATCCTTCCAATCTTCTCTTTTTTTCTGATATTTCTCTTTATACAATCTTTTCAACAGGTATTATGTTACGTTTCATGTGCAATATAAAATCAAAATTATATGTATTAAATCTATAGTAAATAGATAATATTATAATAATAATTACACAAAATAGATAAACTTGTAACACAATAGCATGGAATAATATTGTATCGTACAGAAAAAACTTTTTTTCTTCTTCTTCAATATTACCAATATTTCAATATTTTTCAAGACGTATTGGAAATGTATAGGCTTACCAATGCTATAAAAATTCTAAAATAAAATCATAATATTTTTCACTGTTTTGTTTTTCTCATATTTAAGTGCCTTAATAAACTAGTTCGTTCTCTAACCAAAGTAGTTCGTTGTATTGAGATATTTTCTGTAAGCATCAAGGTTACGTAAATGTTATGGTGTGAAAAACATGTTCGTCTCATTACCATCAATTAGTAGACGCAAACTTTACTTGTCGGTCCTTTCACAAACATCTCCAAGCTTAAAAACAATCATAGTCATACGTGACAACGCCTTTCAACAATGTAGATTTTCTACTTGCATCAATGGGTATTACATTACTTTGTGCAAAGTCTTCCTCTATGCAGTCATCATTAGGATAAACTTTAGCACTAGAGGGTATACGATGTAACTAAATGGTTTTACATCACACTCCATTTACTTTAGTTTTCGATGACAATCTTACTTATTTAAATATATTATTAAGACTATGAAACTCTGCAGACATTACAAATATCTAAAGACTTACAAATAGGATGTACTGAACCAAGACTCAAATGTACTTTGCTTTATACTGTATTTAATCTTTTCTTCAGCTTTACTTTAAGCCAGTATTCACACCAAATATTTTTAAGCATATATCCGTTATTTTTAAGTTTTTATGATGTCTTGATTTTTGCAGCTCTATAAACTGAGCAAAAATACTCCTATAGTATGATTAAGGTACTTGCGTATATAGCGTACTAAATGTTTCTATACTTTTATAGTTTATTCATATTTTATAGTACCCATAGTACTCATATAATTTTATGACAAAAAAATTACTAAATTTAATATGTATACGTAGATACATGTAAAATAAAATCTTCAAAATGTCTCTTTGAGTTTAATACTTATCATGCTTTTTTCAAGACATAGAAAATCCCAGCCATTCTTATGCGTATATATATATATATATATATATATATACGTATGTGTGTGGAATTCAAATTCCCTGAGCTCTCGTATGCACTCTAGCATATCAAAGTATATAAGTAACATCATACATCACAAACAATATGTAGTGTGTGTATATAGTAACTGATATCAAAGCGACTTGTGGTTTTTAGCTTCACGTGTGCCGCGGGAGAAACAAAGAAAGCAAAAACAAATACTTTACTATTACAGTCGAGGTTCATACATTTTAGGGTTTTAACATTTCCCTAAGGGAATGAATTGTATATCGGTGACGTCATAAGTATTGCCTTTATTTTTTATTCAAAATCCATTATACAGTTGGAATTTTGACGACAGAAAAATAAGAACTTATTATGGATTATTATAGTATTGTTTTGATTTTTGTATAATTTATTTAACACCATGTTTTTTATGGGGCACGTGCATCCAACTATATACTGATAGTAAGTTAAATTTTTTTCTTTTAATACTGCATGACGTATGTATAAGGCATATGAAACTACCCAAACACCCAAATTAAAAACTAAGATTTCCAGTTTACTATCCATATACATTCTCTCTCTCTCTCTCTCTCTCTCTCTCTCTCTCTCTCTCTCTCATACGCACACACACAGTATAGTGTATACGCAAGAAAATTATAAATAAATATTTGAAAAGTACATAAAATTTTGCGTATATGTTGCTACATTTTTTATTTACTACAAAATAATTGCCATATTTTCTTTTATTAAAGTCTTATTATTAAACTCTTACGCACCGTTATATTCAATGTAACAAAAAAGAAAATAATAAAAATAATGATAAAAAAAAAAAGTATTGTCGTATCATTTTTATAAGCTCCCCTGGCACGCATTATGGGCTGGCTATTCATCTTCTTGCCACAAAATGATGCTTAACTTTTGTGAATGCTAAAAGTGAGGAAATGAGATTTTGAAAATAACTTTTGACATCAAAGTGTTCATCGTTCTATATAGTTTAACAAGAAAATACACTATTCTTTAGCTCAAGGATGTACGTTATAGAGATTTTCAAAATTGCCATACATATAAAAATTATGCTATAGATAATATTTCTTTATCACTACAATAAAAGTATTGTGTCCCTGTTTGCTATATTGCATATTTTATATGGGGAAAAAAACTCTCAAATATATTTATTACTATGTCATAAAAAATAAAGCGTGAAAGTATTTATGTGTATAAATGTACATATTTCTTTATTACAATGTATCATAATATATATGTATTTTTATATGATGGTTGTAAAGCAAATTCATAGACAATTTTTAAATCATGCTTGAAATACAGTAAACAATATTTAGATAGTATGTATGTACATTATTAATTTGTTGGCAACTTGTATTTATGCTCTAGGGAAAAAAAGTACAAAAGTAAGCACAGCACGTGAGTCTAATGTCAATGATTGGATGAATAATATTTCTACCATCAAAGAAAGAACGTATAATGAATTTTTTAAACAATATGGCTTTAAAGTTCTGTTTACAAGAGGTAATCAAATCAATGATGTATTGATTAAGGCGGGAAATCAGGTACTGCTGGATTTGACCAAAAAATTGTAAAGAAAGAAAAATCTGAAATTTTGAACAGTGATTCATTAGGATAAGATCTTCAAAAAAAAAAAAAAAAAAAAAAAAAATTGGGGGTAACCATGCTAGATTTTAAATTATGATTTTTTGAAGTGTTAGTTCCATAGATCCCATGTCAATTTCAATAATTATTTTCTCTTTTATCTAATGGTCATGGGTTCTGAAAATTTTATCATAGGTAGCTGTTACTGTTAACTTTCAAATGTCATCATAAAGGTACAAAGTTTCCTTTTTAGATTTTGAGACACAAGCCATATATATACAACCCTTAGTGTAAAAAAATGTATTTCTATACATAAATTTGAAACAATTAATCCATGAAAATAATAGCGCTAACAATTTTATTGCTCCTTCATAACCAAAATTGAAATTTCAATTATAAATAGCTGAATGAAACAAATAATGTATAGTCTATATATATATATATAACACCTATGAGTCTTATTATCAAGCCAGTATAATAATATACGCTCTAAAATATTAAAATAGAAACATTAAGACTAGATAACAAGTTGATTAATTAAGCCATCATAGTTGATATAGCCTGTTTATTTATTATGCATGAAATAATCACTTTGTTACGAAAGCTTTGTTAGACTTTACATGTTTACAACCTACCATGGTAGAAAATAAATAATAAAGACTTGAAGTTCACCTTTCTGAGCTGAGGCAAAAAACAAATATGGTGTAAATCACGTGGCTGTTAGCGTCAATTTCTATATACGTTACACTAATACCCATATCACGCATCATACAATGTCTTTATTACTCTATGATATCATATGATAAAGCTCTTTGTAAATATCATATAAGGATATCATTTTTTAATTGTAATTAATGAAGAATAACTTTGATAATGATTAATAAGTATGCGATGTATACAGTATACGTATTAAATTCCACATATAAACAAACACGGTGGTGGGTGCACAGTTTTCATAGGAAAGCTTGCAGAAACAACAATTTACTGTAAAATTTGGTATACTGCCCAGAATACTGTCTTAAATGGGAAGTTCAGTGCTAACAGGATGGCTTCTTGAAAGCTAGATAATGAGATGAAGTTTTCATACACTCACATATGATGCCCCAAATCCCTTCCGTAGGCCCATGGTAGTCCCTTAAACTCGCGTTCATCTTGCGAGATATACTGTCAACACTACAATATTTAAAGCCTTAACTATGACGTAAAAGATACGGGGCCGGTTGCATATCTTGCAGGGTTACCACGAGTTTGCGGGGCTACGGAAGGGCTTTGGCTTTGGGGCATCATATGTGAGTTAATGTGGACTTTATCTAACATTAAAGAAGTCATGCCATAACCTCCGAACTGCCCCTTTAAGAAATAATAGAAGTCTGTGCAGCAGGTAAAGAACCAACTGTTTCTGCAGGCGCAACTGCCAGTACTACCTTAAAGTCCAAGACCTTGCTTAAAGTCTATAATTCTATATACTCTAATTTTCAGTTATATACCACTTCTCAGTCACACAATTATTGAATATTGATGTTACAATCTTTTATTGGGTTTTGCAGAATCTGTGAACAGCTAACATTTTTACTGTCAATGTTTTAAAACCCTCCTCTACACTATATAACCATTGGTTCCAAGATTCCAAATTGCTAATGCTATATAATATATTAAATTGATAATCACATATAAACAATATAAATTCTTTAACATGGTTTAATATAAAAAATATATTTAATAGCAATAAAAAGTTTAAACAGTTATACTGCAGTTAGCGTAAAACAGGAAACATGACTATTTATAAACTTATTGTCTTAACCAACAATTTCAAGGTATACGTTTAGTAAAAATTTGAACCAGTTTTTTTTTTTTTTTTTTTTTTTTTTTTTACTGCATAAAATTACATGTTCAATTATCCTTTATAAAATAAATAATATGTACCTTTGATATTTCAATTCAGTTATAATAAATTTGACAGAAGAGAAAAGAAAAAAAATTCTCACGGGTTTATTAAACTTTAATAAATCACTTAACATTTTTTTTTTTCAAACAGTAAACTGAAAGTAAACTAAAATTCATTTCATTTCGTTTCTTGATTAATAGCTTTGTTTCGATATGAAATTACAAACAAGGGCAAAAACATATTATTTATGATAATGACAGTTAAAAATTGATCTTCGTTTTGCTAAAACTTTTTTCTATATATTTAGTTGTTTTAAACCAATGTTGAATGCCAAGTATAGTAAAATCATTTTTTGTAATATTTAAGTCATCTCTCTCTCTCTCTCTCTCTCTCTAACTTTTCTTCAAAAGAAACAAAACATGATTTTATTTTATCAAAATAAACTTTTTATATATACACTTACATAATAGAATCAATTCTTTTAAACTTTTTTTCCCTCTCACTTCCAAACAAATATAAATCATTATTTTTCTTGGAGAATAGAAACCATTAGAAAAATTTATAATGCTACTTACTGACTGGTTGAAATCTTGAAACGCTTGGTCCAGTCCCACATTTTTCACGTTTGTAGAGAAGTTCTTTACACACTCGCCAAGGACCGAAGTAACCTCGCTCTGCGGATGGACCGCCTAAAAGAACAAAATAATATATAAGTTTTTTTTTTTATTGCAACATTCTTAATTAAGAAATTTCTAGGTTTTATATAGTATCATAACAAAAATTAATTAATATTTTTTATACGTCATTTAGACATTGCTCAATTCAATAAAAAAAAATTATTATTCATAGTACAGAAAAAGAATAATTTATTATTATATATATATATAAAACCTATAAATCCAATATGTACATTAATTATATTTCTATATTTATACAAAGTAGTGACGTATATTTGTACCTAAAAATATAGGTAACTGTTAGTGTAGGTGTTTTTGTATTAATATTATATAGAACAAACTTGGTTACATTGTGGGTGTGCGATCGAAACTACCCGTACATTCGTAGAAATGAGAATGTCGGAGCAATTGAAAACGTTGTAAAGAATTGCAAACTTCGCAGAATGGAAAAGAAAGAGAAAAAATGACAAAAGTTATTATTATAGAATTATTTAAAAAAAAATGATGTATCTTATATTATGGCATAATAAAAACTCACTTACGTAAGAAAAAGAAAAGTCATAAAATACTCATTAAAAAAAATGATCAAAGATATTTTAATATCTAATTATGTAAATTTTACACTTTATTTAACTTTGTTTATAATGGTTCCCAATTAAAACATGTAATTAAAATATATTATATATAAACAATAATAATATGGTGAACAAAAGATACTGAAACTTTTCATTGTGTCTAATTAAAAGATGTAAAAAGAGAAGCCACATTAAAGTTGTATGTTATCACTTTCATGATATTAATTTTTGCTTGTATATATATATAATACTTTTCTTCAGTAAATTGAAAAGTTAATGAAATTTTATTTTCAAATGTATAATATTTCTCTCTATATATATTAAATTGAAAAACAAGTATTCATTTCTATATTATTTTCTGTGTAAAAGGATTTAGCTCTTCACAAATATATATGAATTTCAATTTCATATTTGTCAAGAGCCACTCACTTGTAAATTTTGTAATAATGTAATTCACAATCACATCACTATATATTTTCTTTTACAATAAAACATAAAGCTTATATTGTTCGCAGAACACAATATTGATTTCGTTTGAAAAACCATGTAAACATTGTAAAGATATAAGAATTTGCTATAGTGTTTCAGATAAGAGGATTTACACTGAGCTTTCATCTTTATATTCAATATATATATATATATACATATAATATATATATATATATATATATTGTATAGCTAATTTAATACAAAGCCATATACGTTTCAATTTACTTGAAATTCAGTTAATGCAAAATATTATCAAAAAACTTATAGATAGCAGAGATATTTTTACTTGAATACATTTCCCTCCCACACATACAAAATGATGAGAATTTTTAATATATTCTAAAATATTCTGATTTTGTAGAGTAACATTACTTTTTGCTTCTTTTGTATTAATTATAAGTTTTCCTTAATTGTCTTTTCAAGCCTTTTTCACCCTCTTGTTTATTCGCCTCTCTCTCTCTCTCTCTCTCTCTCTCTCTCTCTCTCTCTCTCTCTCTCTCTCTCTCTCTCTCTCTCTCTCTCTCTCTCTCTCTCTCTCTCTCTCTCTCTCTCTCTCTCTCTCTCTCTCTCTCTCTCTCTCTCTCTCCTCTTTTGTGTTTCTTCTTCTTTTGGATCATATATCTACGTTAAATTTATTAAAATTTCTATATACTAAAATCAAAATTTAATTTTGTTTATATACTTGAAAAGCATGTGAAAAATAATAATAAACATAAGAGGTTATTTTTAAGTTGCATCGTCGACTGATAAATGCTTTCATGTCTAAGTCTCGTCCGGCGAAGCAGTGAGGCAATTCAAGGCGTGTTTCTCGGCGGTGAAGTCGCTAACCAAGACCAGATTCACTACCGGAGTTGAACGTCCTTTTATTTCTAAAAGCGATTTTTAACATGCTTTTCAACAAACAAGAGCGCTTACCGCTCCCTGGATATAGTGTACATCGTCCTTACACCGTACTTGTTGTGTACTAGTTACAGGACAAACTACTTTTTTTTTTTTATCTTCCGTATAATACATACTCTCGTTTTATTTTTTCAGAATGTAATTATATATAGGAAAACAATGTTCACAGATCTTCAAAATGTTTGTAAACTATTTCCTGCTATCTTCAAAACGAGAGAGAATGCAATAATGGAGCTACTCAATCGTAGGTTGTCAAGAGAATGAACGTGGCTGGCTATCTTATTGCTATTTTCATAGTAAAGTTTTGTTGTATCTGTTAACAATACATAAACCCTGGCTAAAATAAGATCAGAGATATTTACAACCGGATTTACCCCTTTTTCTCGTACAATTTTCCCCAGATACACAATAAAATTTTACAGGTCATTCATGTAATATTGAAGTTAATACGTGTTAAATTTTATTTCTATAATTTGATTATAATCCGAGAAAAGGGTGTACTTCCGGTTGAAATAACTTCTCATCGTGTTTTAGCAATGGCTTAGCTTTACTGTAGACAAACAATAAAAATACAAATCATTTAAGAAGATCGTTCAGTACGGTTTACTGGTTTAGTATAAAAAAAAAAAAAAAAAAAAAAAAAAGAAAGAAAACAAATATAATAGCGATTATATTGTTTTTAAATGAAATTTAAGCTGTAACATTTTTGTACAAGAAATGTATTTGCGAGTAATGAAATAACATTACATTTTTTCATTATTAAAAATGATTTAAAAATAATGAACTTGACATTTTATGACATTTGACAAATAATAAAAAAGGAATTCAAATATCGCATAGAATGCTATTAAACTGGAATTTCAATAGAAATTTGTTTGTTTTGGTACTTCAATGTTTTTTGCTACATATTTTTGTTAAACTTTTTGTACTAAAAAAGAAAAAAAACACAAATGAAATCAAAATTTATTCCACCTCCACTTTTTCTAATACAAAATATCTTTTGTAAAGCCTATGTTATCTTATGTAAATATTCATTATTTTGATTTGAATTATATAAATTTAATGTGTTCTTCTCTTTTGTTGTTTATATATGAACGAAAAATAAAAACTAATTTTCAAACTCACTTTTCATTTTAATCGTTTTTAGAGACAAATATTATTTCATTGTAATGTAAAGGTATATGTTTATTTTAAAAAGCTGCTGCTTGAGACCTTACAATATATATTATTATGATTAAGTTTATCTCTCTTGTAGAAAGATGAAAGAGAAGCCTTAATTTTACAAATTCCACTTGACAAACTAATAAGATGAAATTCTACACAACATACAGTATATAATACGATGTATTATAGATATTCATGCAGTGGTGGAAAACCAAAATTCACGTTATACAAAGAAAAAAAGAGCGAGAAAAAAATCTTTCTATACGATTTGAAAAGTGTTTTTTGGTAACAAAAGAATGTAAAAATCTATTACAATAACATTGTTCATTTATACAGAGTTTAATTTTCTATTTTTACATTTATGTGAACACGCATACGACGATGTATTTTAAATTAAAATATTTCAATGATTAATGAGAAATAATATATTACTTTTTGCTTATGGGACGTGTAACTAGATAATATTTGAAGAGCAGAGGAAATATGTTGCTGTCAAAATGTGAAAGAGTGTGTGTCATTATCTTTTTCTTGCACACATTTTTACGGGTAAAAGCCATGGTCATTGACAAGAGAGGGTACTTTTCCCAAGAGTAAAAAATCGGCTTTAGTGACTTCTTTTTATTATTATTTTTTTACGTCATCATGAAGCACTGAGTGTTTCGATCCGTTAAATTACGAGTGATTTTTGTGTTATAGGAGTGAAGTGGCTTTTTTTTTTTTCAATACATCACAGTTTACTGCTTTCAAAAATCATATGCGTGATGAACAATAGGACTGATTTTAAAATTCATATACATTATGAAAAAGAAAGAAAAATTATCATTTTATAATATATATATATATATAAAATATATAATATATATATATATATATATATATATATATATATATATATATATATATATATATATATATGTATATTATAAACCATTTTTACTGTACTAAAAGTTTAATTTTTCTTTTCTTTTTTTTTAATTAAATTTTCTAGATTTTTGATAAAGATATTTTAACTGAAGTAATTATAACTCAAAATGTAATTGCATGGTTTTTGACTGTTATTCGAATTAATAATGTCAACATGAGTGGGTGCTTAACAATAGAACATAACAATATAAAGAGTTCGTTTCGACATACTGAGTAAATACAATGCGTAAGCAAAAACACCGTGCGGATTGGTTGAAACATCGTTTGGTTTGTGTTTACTTATACTTTATACCAATAAGCTGAAATGGTATTGCACTCATATTAAAGTTTTTGTTGTGTCATCAAATAATTGTTTTTAGTGCTTTGCCTTGCATTTTATATGTGTAATCTAGGCCAACACTTTGCATTCATTTATTATTATTTTTTTTATCATTTTTCCATATAGCATTAATATAGAAATTTTATTATATAGTATATATGTACAGTACAGTACATACAGAAAAAAAATGCTATGTACAATTTTTGATCTCATTGTGTATGATTTTCTTATCGTTAACATTCTGGTATATATGCAAAAATTAAAGATAAAAATTGATTTTTAATATTATTCTGATACCCATATCAAGTGTTGTTCATTTTTTAATGGTTTTAACCTTTTATTCTAACAAAACAACAATTTATGTTTTTAATTACTAAAAATTAATGTTTCATCATGTCCTAACAAAATATTACATTATTCATATTTTAACGATATACCATAAAATATTTTTCATGTAATATACAAAAGACTTATTGTTTATATATAAACAATATAGAATTTAATATTTTTATTGGTAATTATTCATGCTCACAGTATCAATTCATTTCATCAATCGTGTGGTTGCATAAGTTAAATCTCATTAAAAATCATTAAAACATGATTTATTACAATTACATCGTAAGCTCGTGTTGTACGTACAGTACACGGAAAAAAAATACTTATGGCAGGTACATGAATCCTGTATTATTCAATAGGTTGACAATAGCCTAGGACAGGTATTATGATACTACCATACTACCTATAATGCAGGTAAAATATATTGCAATAAAGGTGTCTCACTTAGATTAGGTGATACTGTAGTTTATTTCTACCTGTTCCAAATAATATATAATATGTACCTATTACAAAATAGAGGATTCAAGTATTTCAAGTATACCTGCCATAAGAAGTATTTTTTCCTGTGTATAATATAGAACACTTTTTTTATCTAGAAATTTTCATTATTTTAATAAACTTTGAGTAATAATGGATTACAATCACAATAGAATTCATACTTCCTTTATCTTAATAAATAAAAAAAATAAAATAATATTTCCTGTATATATATATATTAATGATACTGTAAATGGTGGGTGGATCTGTATAATGAATTTGACACCTATAGACCACAAAAGACATTTTGTTCCACTTGAGTAAAAGAAATAATAAATTGATGCAAATTTAAAACATGCAGGAAGAAAAGAAAGGTTTTATATTCAGTTTTGCATAACACTTTATCTACAGTATAAAATATAATTTATAATAAAGAACGAACAATTCTAAAATGGAAGAAAAAAAATGAAATGAAATGAAAAAAGAAACAATAGGAAATTATAACAGAATGTTGCTTTTTAAATTGATATATTTAACATTTCAATGATTTTTATTTTTCCACGCGTGAAAATGTGACATGCTGCTACACTGACTGAAAAACGTCAGCTTGTAATATACATATAAAATATATTTTAGTACTTTTATACAGCATGCAAAAGCAATATTATATTTATAGCATTTTATTATTATATAATGTCATTATGAAGTACGTATGTATATATTTTTTTATGTAACAAAGGAATGTAATCATTAAAATATTTTTAGTTGTAAATAACATTTCAATAGTACTATAATTGGGTACTTGTTTTTTTTCATACAGTAAAAAAAAAAAAAAAAAAAAAAACGTAGTTGTTGATTACATTTATAATAATGATTTTTTATTGAAGCAGCGATCCCTACAACAAAAAGTCTATTATTTATCACAAGGCTAGAGCATTGAAGTATGGAAGACTAGGCGGACACTGACTGACGTTATATGGATGTCTCAGGTTTCGCACTCACTAACCCATTACGTATCTAAAAGATGGACGTGTGCCGCCTACTTTATACTCTCCCACAGTTCAACGTATATATATATGTTAGTTTTTTTTTTTTTTTTTTTTTTTTTTTTTTTAACTTTTTTTTTATGTATTTTTATTTTTACACTTCTTCCATATAATGATGTAATTTTATACCTATATAATATACATACATATACATACATATATATATAAGTCTCGTTTTTTTTACTGTACTGTACTAAAGAAAATTTAATGACAATTATTGCCAATGACACGTATAGAAAAGAAAAATTAAATCAAGTAAAGATTCTATTGAATGGCATCAAATTCTCGTTTCATTTATCATAGATTGTGTTTCAATGATTAAACATGATCAGACCAGCTTATATTGTATTTCAAATTATATTTCTAAGAGTGGGAAGTGTATCAGTATATTTTGTTCTTAGAAATTTATCAATAATACTCTTCTGTTGATTATGTGTTAAACTTGAAAAATTAAAAAAAAAAAAAAAAAATTAAAAAAATTTAAAAATAATAATAATAATAAATCTTATTTGTGAAACAATTCGTCTGAAATGTCGTGATTTTTATAATTAAAGAAACAATTTCAGGGTAATCTGGATCTTTTGTGTTTGTTTTCAACATTTTATATCTGAGGTTGCTCTTTTCTTACATTTACTTTTGTCTTACTTTGAAATCAACTCTTCATCCCTTTTTCCTTTCAAATTCCTTTACAAAAGTCTTTTATCAACTTTTCTTTTTGTCGCGTGTTTTTGTTGTTACAAAATGAACATTTCGTTCCTTTAGTTATTTTTTTTTCTCCTTTTCTTTCATTAATTAAGAAAAAAAATAAGAAACATTTTATTTGCTTGATGCTCTGTAAAATCAATACTTCCAAATAGAACATATATAGTGCTTTTATATTATATCTTTTATTTCTAAATTATAAAAAAGTATATATATTTACCAACGACATATCAAAACCCATTATTTTTTATTTTGAGCTTTTTCATTAAATGACATAGTGAGTAATGAAATCATTTTTTAGTATATTAAAGTCCATCAGTAAATTGAATTTTAATTGTGCTCTGTGGAAATTAGAACTTACAATACAATTACTATATAGAGATGTGATTTATGAAAATACATTACAGTAAGGAAATGTGTGTAATGAAGACATGCAACATGAGCTCTGTGACGTCATTTGCAAATCAGCTGTTTGCATGCCGCATCGCGGGCAGGTCTCTATAGAGTTGCGTAACCCGAGGCCATCGCAATGAAATGCTATCATTTATTATAAGAAGGAATTTCGCATAGGAAAGAAAACTCAAGTAGGTGTAATTCAGACGCCGGCAACATGGCGCTCTCTATTACTTCCTATACCTTTCATATAAAAGCAATTTTGAACTTTTTTTTAAGGGTATTTTATTTTGTAATTAAAATATACATGAATAAAAACATCATGATCATTAGGAAAAAATTAATGAATGACTTCTACATTTCATTCATTTTATAAAGACAAAGTTTAAAATGGAGCAAACATTTGGTTTGCTTTTTTCTTTTCTTTTCATTTTGTTAAATTAAAAAATTCTTCGTGGTTTCAATTAAAGTTTTTTTTTTTTTTTTTTCGTTTTCCTTCTCTTTTTCTCAACCTCTAAACAGTGGCTGAAAACAATGAAATTATGTTGTCAGTCTTTTACTCCTGGAATAATATAAATCAAATATCTTTTTGCAATTCAATCTTGGAGAATCCCATACTAAAAATTTAGTTGACAATTTAATTTTATACCTGAATCACAAACTTTATATAGGATTTTTAGTCACATAAACGACATGAAATAATTTTACATTTTATAATTGTTTCAATTTAGTAGCCCTATAATATAAACTTTATCATTACGGTACTTAAATAATTACATGAGATATTATTAAATTACATTCCATGTTAATTAAACAAAAGCATTTTAATAAAAGAACACATAAAGTATATATAGTGTACTAAAGAACGTAACGTTTTTAGCACATGAGTAAAATTACGATACATTTTATTATAAGCATACTATTTTATACTTAAACCCTTTAAAAAAAAAGAAACGCGTGTCTTTATAAATGTATTATGTAAATTATTGTGTGGGCCATTAAATTATATTCTATGTAATCATTTCTAAATCATATATTATTTTTGTATTATTATATTGAATAAAGTGAATTATATGAAACGTGTATACAATTTCCCATTCATCATACAGTAAATATCAAATGATCATTAGCCTTTAGTTTTATATTCCACGTTCCACTCTGTAAGTCAAGAAATTAATTAAACTCATAAACATTCATGTATCATATATGAAAATGCGCATAAAGATAATCACAGTTAAAGCATTTTATATTTTTAAATAACTAGGTTACTGTACAACGGAATGCATAATTTACGTTATATATATGTAACAAATAAAAATTAAAAAAAGTGCAAGATTTAGAAGTAAAAACAAAAATAATAATGATCATAACTGATACAAAAAAAGGGAGTATATAAACCAATATTGGGGAACAACTTGAGAGAGAGAGAGAGAGAGAGAGAGAGAGAGAGAGAGATTTACTGGGCTCTGAAATTTAAAGCTCGCGATTCTCAATTTTTATTTCAATAAACTTTTTTACTTTTTTATACCTTAATTTATATGACATATACCCTGAAATTAAATATGGGTCTTATAAAGATCAAAATGTATTGAATGCTTTTCATGACCCGCTACCTTAATAAAATAGCTCAATCTAAATAATACTCAAATTTATTCATTTTTAAAGAAAGAAAGAAAAAAAGTGTCTCTTTTACTTTTATAAATTTTTGTTGAGCAAATATTACATAAAAAATAAAGATTTTAAAATACATAGCAGTGTCAGCATTATTTTCTAAAAACATTTTATAGTAGCCTATTTATATGGATTCTCACGTTTAGCCTATACTTTATAAAATTAAATACCTAATATAAATTTATATAAAGGGTAAAAAAGGGTCTTATATGATGTAAAAGCTTATGTCATAACAATTTTATACAATATTATAATAAGCTCTAATACTTTATATTATGTATCTTCACATATAGTAAAAATATGAATTCTCACACGGAGTTTTATTGTTAAAAAAAAAAAGAAGAAGAAGAAGGGCCTTGTTATCTACGCATAAAAAAAAAAAAAAAAAAAAAAAAAAAACTTTATAGAACATACTGCGCATTGAGTCACAATGTTAATATTAACACTGACTGTGCATTTTATAACAATAAATTATTATGACACACGGTATGTGCAACTATTTTGCATGCGTGATGAACTATTTCAACATTCAAAATTATATTGTTTATTTTATTGAAAAATTGTATAAGTAATTTCTATTAAATTTATTTAATTTACTACAGCTTAATTGTATTTTGAAACTTGATGACAATCTTGTTTTGCTTTTTCTTATATTTTTACTATATATACAAAAATATTTCAAAAGAAGAATACAAAAATGTTACTCGATTTACATAAAAAAATCATGAATAAATTAAGTAACGAATTCTTGTAAGTTAATTTTTAATTATATAAAACATGTTAAAGTATTTTATTCGTTTCCCACACAAAACAATGCAGCATTGTAAAAAAAAAAAATTATATAAAATTGAATTCATAATTAGTGATTAATATTATTTATACTTACGGAAATATTAATTTTATTAGTGTAACTGAAATTTTAGACGATATATCATGAAAAATCAATGTAATCAATAAGCTAATGAACCGGACATAAAGATTAAAATATTTTCTATTGTACAAATTTTTAATATATCTTTATATTATTATTCATTTCTCCCCTATATATACGATTTACTTATATTTCTTTTTATATTGTTTCTATTATACGTATAAAAGAGATTATAATCAAAACTTAACGCTTACGAAGCATTTAATTAAATGCGGTCAATATTCCATGCATATGTCTGTGCTTAGCATCGTTAAGTAAGAAGAGAGAGAGAGAGAGAGAGAGAGAGAGAGAGAGAGAGAGAGAGAGAGAGAGAGAGAGAGAGAGAGAGAGAGAGAGAGAGAGAGAGAGAGAGAGAGAGAGAGAGAGAATTCACGTAGCTTCCTGTGACGTGACAGGTGCCCTTGTTTCAAAGGGGGGAATTAAGGAGGAGAAATGGGAATCGAAGCCCTGCAAAATATAACACAGCAGGTTGTAGAGAGAGTGCAACCCGACACTTTGCCGGACACACACACACACAGACTTTTTTTTTTTTTTTTTTTTTTTTTTTTTTTTTTCATTTTTACGTGCATGGGTTCAATGCATGCGTGACTGCAGATTTACCTAGCCTCATATAAAGGGGTTATAAAATAAACCAAAATTATTACAATTTTATTATGATTTTTTAAAATTAGGCAACATTGCTTATGTTGCATATGGTTAATGCATTTAATTGTTTAAGTCACCTTGCATATTTTTATAATACTGAAAAGACAGTAATTATCTTACCTTACACGCCTATTTCAATGAATTTTGTAAAATTATATAACCATTTAACAAAACATCAAAGCTTGCTATTTTTATATCTTAGTATTCTTAGAAACTATTTTTGATTAACACTTTTCTCTCAAGTTTTATTAAGATAAATCAATAGGTATGTAAAGTCATGATTCTATATATTTTGAAAAGACATCGTCGTTTTGCCATTTTTATAATTTACCTAAATAAACTTTTTTTTTTTTTTTTTTTTTAATACGCAAGCACATAAAATTGCTTATGCCAAGTCAAAACATTTTCTTTTCAATTCACACAAGACTCCTCGAACTTCAAAATGAAAAGTCTTTTACAGATGTTTTAAAATAAATTTACATTTTCATAAGAAAGATGAAAAGAAATTAAGGTTTTATGGAAAAGAAAACTTCAGAATTTTGATAAAAAAAAAACATCAAAGTATAAATATATATTATTGACACCATCAAAAACTTTATAAAGAAAATTTTGATAAATTATCAAAGGTGGTATCATTTATTTAAGATTACTTTTAAATTAAATGAATTTAACTATAAACTGAATATGATAGCTTAAATAATTTTTAATAAAATGAAAAAGCCTTGTTCTAATTTTATTAATCCAGGTATATATATTTCTCATCTCATGTACTACAGGAGTATACAGAGGAGGAAGGTATCTCATTTCTGTATTGGTTTCCAATGAATATACTTGACTTTCTCCATAAAGGTCATGGCCTCGCGACTCTACTGTATAGACGCAGACGACTTTCTCTTAACCAGCAACGCACTGCATTCTTAAGTTAATATCTTTTTTGTCTTCTTACCATTTTAGGCTTTATATAGCAGATGATTCTTTTGTCTATACACGTTAATTATATAGACTTATACATGACTCAATAATGCAGCACTGATATGGAACAGTTTGCAACAACCTTTCCAATATAAACTGTATTGAAAATATTAATTCAATTTCATATATATAAAAGTTTAATTATATATGAGAGTGGAACCTCTTTTATTTTAATAACATGTATGCTTATATTTAAACAGCATTTATATATATATATAAAATATAATTATTTACATCATGATTGCTATATTTATTTGTTTCAGTTTTCCTTGTATTTTTAAATAAATAAAAAAAGACTAATTTATAATAAAATATTAATTATGTAATAAAAAATTAAAAATCATAAATGATCATTTAAAAAGAATGTATTAATAAAATATGTTGTAGCTGTAAATATATTTAAAATATCAATAAGTAAATATAATAAAACTCCATTAACTGCTGTACAATCAATGAACAGAGATGTATCAATATTAATTAATTGGCTTTACTAAATGGTAAAAAAATATCATGTTTGTATGTATAATATCATACATTAACATGTTAAAATTATATCAATATTAAATTTTTATTGACATGATTGAGTATATGGGGTTTATTTGAATGGTAAAAATGTCAGCAGTCACCTATGGAAATTAAATAATGTAAAACGCAAAATGAGGAGCAAAATATTGCAAATTCAATATCATATATCAAATACCGTATATATATATATATATATATATATATATATATATATATATAATAATCAAAACGTGTATTGCGCTCGTTTCGTTATACATTATATACAAAGATTATTGAGATTTATTGGATGATACTTGACTTTAGGATATTAATATGGTATACGAGGCATTTTATATATATATATAATGCAATGGTGCATTAAGTAAAAGAGAGGAATAAATGTATGAAATGCAGATGAGAAATAAAGCGCCCTAACTTATATAGAGTGCAGGACAATGTGAGGTCATGGCTAGGTCAATAAGTCGTGGCAAGAGGTCACTTCATCACCACGCCATCGTGACGGCATCCAATTCAAAATTAATATAACAATGAATTTCAAATAAATATATAAAAAGCATTAAGTTGATACCATTGTGAATTTTATTTAGAAATCTTACTCGCACTCATATTACTATTGCTCGTCTAAATATTCGTGCAAATAAAAAATTAAGGTATAAGGAAAGAAAAAAAAAAAAAAACTCAAACATGATTTTTTTAAAAATCATTCTGTAATGATTATATAGTTAACAATAGTAAAACAGTGTAGAAGTTTGATATATCATGGGGCGAGGGCAGTGGCCTGCGCGGGAAAAATACACCAACTATATAACTCTTCTGTTCTCTGCTTTGGAATTTCATCTCACGGACGCATCTTGGAATATATTACACTCTGTTGAGTTCACAATACGTGTATTTCATTTCATTGCTCTTGTATTTTATATAGAATTATGTAATTGTGATTACGAGCCATATGTGTTATACTACACCAAATATATCACCTAATTTCAACTATAGAGAAGAGGCAATAATTAAAATATATATACGGATATTACGATACTGCCAGAATTGCTGCAGATTTGTTATACTTGAGTAGCAGTACATTACAAGCATATTAGATTAACAATCTCTCTCTCTCTCTCTCTCTCTCTCTCTCTCTCTCATCTTCTTGTCTAGAATTTTAATGCATTTTTTAAATTGCCACTCCCGCTTCAATCGATAATATGATGGAAACTGTTTGCACTCTGATTAGTTTATTTTGTATAATATTGACTGAAGGATATATAGTATAAAAGAGAGTGCACTTGTATGATACAATAATAGTAAAAATTCCTATATATTCAGCACGTTCCTTTCTTGTTATATTTACATCCATTATAATAATCACTTGCTATATCATAAAAGTTTTTATTTATTCAAGAAGTATATTAATGTTTGATTAAATGTAAAATTTTAGAAAGAAAAAAAAAAAAAAACACAGTGCAAACTTATTGTTAGTGCAGTTTTGATGCAAGAGAGAAACTGTGTTGAAAAGATGCTTTATAAAGTTAGAAATTATGTGATGAGGATAAAGAAACTCTTCTTATGATACTTGTATTCAAAGTTTCTTTGCTCTACTCTCTCTCTCTCTCTCTCTCTCTCTCTCTCTCTCTCTCTCTCTCTCTCTCTCTCTCTCTCTCTCTCTCTCTCTCTCTCAATATATATAACCATAAGAGATAAAAACCATAGTACATTGATAGTAAATTCCAAATATATAAAGGTATATTAGTATTTAAACCTCTTGTTTATGGTTTTACATAGCAGGTGCTTTTAAATTTTTATATTGTGGCAAGCTTTGTTTTTATTTTCGCGCTCGTAATTTTGTTGTATACACAGGGTGTATACGTTATTTTTTGTTACTGTACTTTGATGAAGGACTCGAAATAATTTTAAACAATATACTATTTGAGTGTAATTCTCTGAGGGAGGTCCCTAAAGGACAAGAGAGTTAAAATTGACGTAGAGAGAAAACACGCTGTGAGTTACACATCTATATGAATATTTTGCTCTCGTCCGTGCATAGCAATCGCGATAACAGTATAATATAAGACGAATACATCTTCAAAAACACGAGAGAGTTAAATTAACGTAAAAAGAAGAGAAATATACGTATTACATTTTTAGATGTTACGTACTTAATGCATGCCTCATATTTATTATTATTTCACTCACAAACTGAAGCTCGTGTTCATGCATAGCAATTGTATCGATAAGAGTATAAGATGCTCAAGTGCAAACGAGAAATTTAAATTAACGATTAAAATAAAAGTATTAATAGTTTGTGTTTTTATAGTTATGAGTTTAAACAAGGCATCCTAAAGAATGGATCCTTGGATTATAGACCAACGAATTAATTATTAAAATGAAGATAGAATTCCTTATTTATAAGCTGTATGCGTATTGAAAGTTGTTTAATTTTTAAGTAAAAGCTAAAGATTTAATTATTTATGATAGCGTGTATAAACAATAGATCTCCTCATACATTTTTATGCCGGAAGGTGTACATTTTTAGCTTTTATATTCCGTTACACTATATATAATATATAAGGACATTGAGTGAACGCTGGTGTAGACACGCGGGCAGCAGTATTGTGGTAACGGTACCACGTAAAAGTTTAGAACTCATATACTTGAAACAAACGCGGCGAAAATCCCGCAAGCAAAAGTAGCAGCATTTTTTTTTTTTTTTTTTTTTTTTTTTGCTCTCTCTATTTCATCGTGATATTCAAAAAATTTGACTTTGTGCCAATCATTCTCGTATAAGTTTTCATCCTAAAAATTATAATATATTTCCCAGGATAGTTAAAAATTCAATCTGCTTTAAAAACTGCTACAGAGTGATTTGAACGTACGATCTTTCTCATGATAATTTTATTTATTTTACATTTGTAAAAAATTATAAATAAATATGTCTAAATAATTATATATAATTCCACAATTAAATAAATTTAATAATAATGATGCTGATTTTGCGCGTCCGGTATATGTATAAAATGAAAGGTAAACACAAAATGCAAAATATCGACCAACCGGCTCGCTTACCGTCATGGCAACAGCAAAAAATGCAAACATTGCACCCTCTTAAAAATTCAAACGATAGTATAATATTAATATAAACTACCCCTTGTTTTCTTAAGTGATACGTCACGTGGCACCACTGCACCACCTGCACGGCGCATGCGTACCTCAACAGGTGACTAATTTAAATTTTCGAGTAGCTAAAATTAAACTTCTAAATGTTAAATCAATACTCTCTAGTAAATTCCTTGAGAATAAAAATTATGTAGTGAAAGTGAAAGATAAAAACGTGTTAGATTAATATGTTAAAATTACTTGTGCCAAAAAGTAACCAAATTCACATGATATTAATATGAAAAGTTAGGGTATTTATTTTGCATTACGAGGCTTAATTTAGTTAAGATTACAATATTACAATCAGTAGTTTTACAGCGTATAGCTCTTGAAAATTATATAACGTACATGACTCTATTGTAACTATTTCAATATAATGTTGATTTAAACTAATTAACGTAGAATTAATGAGCTATAAGGTAACACAAAATACAACTTACTACAATACATTAAGGTATGCATATAGAAAAAAAATTGACGTCTCAAACAATATGCCTCATTATGAATACAAAGCTCTTACTTAACCAAAGTTCTGGTTATTCCAAGCCATTGACCGCCACACCTTTGGAGAACTTCTAAATATTAATAAAACAGATACATACCATCCGGATTTTCAAAATATCCCCATAATGGTAAGCCTACTGCAGTGGCTCCGAGGGCAAAACAGATAAATCCGAGGCACGCGACTCCGGACGAGTAGAGAGCTTTAGATTTATCCATGATGCTGGCCGCATGATGCGGGCTGGCCGCGGCTGGACAAGCTGCACCTACACTTAAAATTGACGACGTGAACGCACCGCCACATCATACACTGGCCTCTTCACTAACGCGGTGCGCTCCAGAGAGCGAGTCAGCCAGTTGAGTTGTTAGTGGGGAGGTGGGGAGATTCACTTCACTCGACTTTTTTTTAAATAAAAAAATAATATAACTAAGAGAGGGGAAAACTTATAATATATTAAACTATATATACGTAATAATATAAAGCTTTATATAGGATACATTATTGTTGTTATTTTTTTTAACACCACTTTCCCCTTCTCCCTTCTCTCTCACCTTTTTTTTTTTTTTTTTTTTTTTTTTTTTCTTTTTTTCATTTCCCCTCCATACCTTACCCACCTGACGTAGCCTCACCAACCAGGTACTTTTAATTCTATATAAAAAGTTATAATAATACGTAACGAGTGCTTTAGCAGCAGGTATAGATGATGAGTACACACTGCGGCATTATTGTAGCGGGTATAGAACAGGTGAATTTATATTGTTGTCTGCTGTCTGTGGTTTTGAGTAACAAAAGAAGAATTATCTAACTAAATGCCACCCTCACTTTCAATTTCATCCTATATGTTCAATAATAAATAAAATGTATAGGTATGGTATAATATACCCTTACTTTGTTTGTTTACGTATTTATAAGTGATTGATGGAATAATTTTGTTTTGTTTATTTCCACATGAACAAAACGTGTGAAATATGCTTGTATATTAAGTACAAATATCCCCTTCTTTTTTTCCAAATATGATAAAAAGAATCAAATATCAATCAATCATTAAAGAATTTGTTGGCAGGTTATATATTTTTATCCTGAAAGAAAACTCAGAGACTTTGTATTTTAAAAATATTTTATGATCAAGACACCAGTAGAACATTACTTTTAATTCTCTCTCTCTCTCTCTCTCTCTCTCTCTCTCTCTCTCTCTCTCTCTCTCTCTCTCTCTCTCTCTCTCTCTCTCTCTCTCTATCCTTTCCTCCATCTATCATATTTTTTTCTATATTTATATATACAGAAAGTTAAATGGAAGAAAATAAGGGTAGATTTCTTGTTTCGAAACGATCAAATTACTCGTATATATTAAAATTTAAAAAATAATATTTAGGTGAAAAAATAGTCCATGAAACCGATAATAAAGGAGGGTAAACAAATGTAATATTATACAATTGTACGACAAAAATAAAACGCTATCGATCATTGAGTCTTAATAAATAATATAACTTGCTTATATAATATACTACTGCTCATTTTTACGTTTTTTATGATATACTATGCAATGTGAACAATACATAACTTCCTTTTGTATATATAAAAAAAAAGTACTTGAAGATATATACAGTGCACTGTACGTGCTGCGTATGCAATTTATAACTTTGATTACGTCACTGGTGCATGCCTGCACGTGCATTAACGTAGTGACTCTTTCACGGTGCTGATTGTTCAGCTCACTCACTCAGACAAGAAAAATACCGTGATCAACCCTTCATGCCGCAATTAGACACACTTAAATAAACCCGCGAGCAGAATAAGAATTATATAGAGAATTTTAAATATTCGTTTCAACTTTTTATATAAATGATTAATAATGATATTAAAAAAGAGTTCTATATTTAACATGTTGAAAAATTAATGTTTAAGAATGATGTTTATATATGAAAGCATATTTTTAGTTTTCAAAGAACTCATTTATTAATTTTAAAAGACAAGTAAATATTAATGGTGGCAAAAGAAAAGCAAAACCACTGAGCACTTTAACAAAATTCTCTTCGTCAATAACAAAAAAATAATAATAATAATAATAATATTAATAAAAAATAAAATAAAACTCTTCTCAGTGCTCCATTGTGCAAGTTAAGTAGTCTATTTAATTAAATCATTGGCAAATTATACTTCACAAATTTCTGTGTAACTATAAGTTGTGAAAAGCAAGAAAAACAATTAAAAAACAAACAAACTAATAATAAAGACACTTGTTCAGGCTGTTCATATATAAATTTATAATAATATGTACCTCATATACGCTTCACTAATTATGTTTCCTTTTACAATTACAGTTTATAATTCCCAAGTATATTAATTATTTTAATTATTATATTTTATTTGCATGTCATGCTACAATAATTAAATTAATTAGCAATTCATTTTATATTATATAGATTTCTTTCATACTTCTTTTAAATTGAAATTCCATTTAATTTCTTAAAAATATCATTTTCACTGAATATATTTTTTTATATGTGGAAGAAAAACTAAAATAATAGATATACAATTTAACATTTTTTTTGTGAAAATAAATCAAATTTAATACAAATGAAACAAAGATTATGCGCAGTTTTACAAGCTACTGACTTAAACTGGTCCTGTTGAAGATGAAAACAAGAAAATGTTTAGAATATTATGTGGACTCTGCAGATTCTTGTATTTTGACCTTCACTCCTCCTTGCGAAAGTTCGCTATATCACCAGGTAACACAGCGCTGAGTTTTGCCTGCATTTTGGCGGGAAATACTGTCTATAAAATAATGTTATCACATTGTAAACTATAAGAAAACACATTTCCATATTTCTGATACTGTTCTCAATTTGATGTAAATTTGTAATTAATAAACATACAATTTTAAGTCTTAAAATTAATTGCTTTAATAATTTAATTATAATCACTATAAACTTCGAATGAGAAAATAATTTAATTTTCTGTTTAATAATGACTTAAAATTGCATAATATATTTAAATAAATTAAGACCACAATTCTCAAAGGAAATATAAATTCTTTTTATTTTATAATGATACAAAATCCCAAATTGTTTATTATCTATAATATTTCTGTATAAAATATAAATAATAAAAATGTTTCCATACATAATTAAAAATAACAGAATTTTCAACTTTTAACTTGATTAGTGATGTGAAATAGTATGAATTATTTAATATTCCGTTCATTTTTGTGTGAATTACATAAATTTCTGAATGAAATGTGTAGGCAGATAAAATAATAATAATATAAAAAATAATTGTCATGAAAACTTTATCAAGTTAAAAAGTGTTGCTCTCTATCGGTAGAGTAAAGAAGTTATGCCACGCCCCCCTACAGCCTGATTTGCATTGCACGAAGGGTTGCCTATCCACAAGGCCGCTTGTTCCCCCCAACCTGTTGACGTGGAACTGGGCGCGGCAAAGAGACACCTTTGCATATTATGCATGAATGAGTTTTTGCATATTTAAAGAACATTATTATGAGAAGTTTGTATTCAATCTAGCACCTAATAATTCTGAATAGTATTCAAGAATCAATAGAAAATTCAAATTTAATATTCCATTTTATTTAAAGATAAGAGATTAGACACAATTTAAAAATAGAAGTAAAAAAGTGAAATAAGTAAATTCTGCTTGTGGCAGGATATTGGATTTCTAACACAAGTAAAGAAAATGTCGTCCGGACCTAAAGCTCCTTCCTTTTTACTTCTGGCAACTTGAGTGTGCGGTGTGAATACATTAACAGAAAAGACCTTATTTCTTCTTCTTTTCGATATATACACATATATAGACTTTCCCAATACTTTTATAAATAGCTACGTAATTGATTTCCCTTTAGACTTCTACTTTTTATAATATATAATTTAATAAAAAAACAAAAATATTTGACTTAAATATGATAAATGAAATAAAACATAAGTTATTTTGTCAGTACTTTAATGAAGTTATCATTCGTTCTAATTTTTTATTATTTATATAGATACAATTTTCTCAACGGGATATCTACTTCAAGTTATATTACGCTATAGAAATTACAAGCTGCATGGGTTCGCGTTCCCTCTTGTAATTTTGTCGTCTTAATGACTGCAAGTGAAGAGGGAAAATTTTTGTGATTAAGTAAAGCGAGAGGCGCCGTGTGTTTTTATACAGTATATGCTACCAGTGAATGACCTTACTGATTCTCGTCAACAATGTTAATCTAAACTAACGTAAGATAATACTATAATATAATGAGAAGGGTTTCAAGTACTGGATTGCGCTTTTATATATAAAGCACTTCCTAATTATGTCAAACAGTGTGAAATATATTCATCCTTTAAACAAACAGTTCAAAATTTCTTGCTTGAAAATAATGTTTTCAGACTATATATCAAGTAATCAGTGGTGGATTCAGAGGGGGTGATGGGGACGATCGGCCCCCTCACAAACTGATCAGAATACTGTATATACCGGTCAAATATGTAAGATATTTATGATATAATTTCTCTTAAATTATTGTTCTATAAATTCATAGTAAATCAGATCCAGGTTTTATATTTCAAATAAAACAGCAGCCAAGTCCAGCTCACGTGATTACTCCAGACCAGCCACTTACATAATAGGTACTACCACCTATCACTCGCCCCCCCCCCCCCCAAATTAAGATTGCAGTATTGTAAAGACAGAGACCCAGTAGTTGGCATGCTAATGGCTTTTTTTAAGGGGTTATTGAAATGGAAATGGTTGAGTCCCAATTGTTGGCACTCACAGAAATATTAAGTTGAGAGCATTTTTTATGCCACCATTGAGTTCAATCCTGTACCCTATTTTCCAAATTATACAAATTTTTAAGTTTCAAGTCTCTAGCTTTATTTGTCGAGAAGATACTTTTTTTTTTTTTTTTCATTAACCCATCTGCTAACAATTGGGACCTGCAAACAATTGAGTCTGGACTATATAGGGAATAACCCCCTTTAAAATTTTGGGATGGACCCACTCCTGCAATCAATAATTTGAAATACTGCTATTTTATAAACTTCTTAATGTTATTATGTTGTTCTTATCGTTTATTATTATATAAGTTTTTAACATTGACGTAATGAATGATCTAATTACATTTTGATTAGCCACATTGGTGTGTGTTGGAAAGTTGTAAGTTATGACTTTTTCTATACTCTGTGTAAAGACATCCATGGAACGTAGTAAAACCTTATAAGTATAAACTTAATAATAATAGGATATCTTAAACTAAACTAAACAAATATTGTCTTATAGATTCAAATATGAGTTTAAATTATCTTGTATAACATCATTAAGTCAATATCATAATTAACTTAATTTACGTGAATATCAAATACCTCATTTAAAGTTTAGCATTACAGGCATGTGTAGTAGAACTTAAATATACTATTTGGAAACAAGTAAACTTTAAATAGAGCAGTATCAAGTTATTACATGTAAATTAGTGCAGGTAAATTGTAGATTCCGAAATCAATTAATAACTTCTTTTTTTATTATTATTTTACTTTATAAATTTTATATAAGTAATTTAGAGATACAGTTTTTTAAATTTGATATTGGCGTTTTTTTTTTCTTCCGCCAATGTAATTGTATAATGTAAGTGAAATAAAAAAAAAAAGTGTATATCACACATACAAAATAACCAGTCACACGCTTTAATAGAAAAACTTTTTCAATCTATTTTTGTTCGTTAATATAAAAGATTTATTATTACCAGTTCTTGAATGACAAACTTCATAAACAAATTTATGTGTAAATAAAAAAAAAAAAAAAAAAAAAAAAAAATGAAATTGTATTTTATTGCCAAGTTTTCTTACGTTTTACTTAAACTTTAACGTAAGCAAAATAATATCATTATAAAATTTTATGTAGTCTCAATTTTTTTAGTTGATCCTATATAATAAGCTTCTTTTTTTCTCATAAAATTTTATGATTTAATATCATCTATCGATCTATCTATTTGTACGCGAGTGATTAAATCGTGTTAAATCGATTAAATGTATTTGATCGGACAAGATGGCTGATTGCATTCTATAATTATACTTTGCTTGCTCAGCTATATATATGTACGCGCTTCTCAAGCTTAAGAACTAAATAAATAAATTAACAGAAATACAAAATAAAAATCTTGCTTTTTTTTATCCATTTATGAAGACTCGAATTAGAAATTATTTCAATATTGCAAACTTTTAGTGATCAAGTCCTTTATTCGTGATGCTTTTCTGATTTTTTTTTCTTTTTTTAAAAAAAGGTGTATGCAGCATATTCTTGTTTTTGAATTACCATTACTTTTTGCATAACACTTTGCATAACAAAATTCAATAATGAAAATGTAAAATTGTTATGTAAAGTGTATGCAAAAAGTTATATGCAAAAACAAGAATCCCGAGAATCCATCTTATATAATATAATAACTAATTTATCTTTAACTTGAGAAGTTACCAGGAAGTCTCATTGAATTACTTATCTCTATTGTTATAAACTTCACTCAAATAAAACATCTTAAGATGGCAATCGTAATTTCTCAACAAAGAAAGAACGAAAGAAAGGAAAAACTGATTGAGTAAAAGTAGTTGAAAAATTCTATACTAATAATCGTTAACTATACGCTAAGTTTACAATAACGGAAAACTTCATAATGCAAGTAGTCAATTATCAAGCATTTATATTCTTATGGCACGGAATGAGAGTAAAACTGTGCCAATTTCCGGTAACAATGAAATCTTTAAACATGAAACATTGCATGTCTAACTGACCCTAGAAAAGAAGCTAAAAAAACAACAACTCTGCAACCCGCATGACATTCATGCTGAAAAAGTTCTATATCTACACGGCGGTATTTTGAGGCAAGCGTGGGAATAAAAATTTAACATTTCATCTGTGTAAGTAAACTTTTAAAGATAGAATTTTTAACACTTTTTTTACATCATTCCTAAAAGATTAAAAATTTATGTATTTTTATGAAAGTAATACCACTTTTTTTTTATATTTATTTAATTAAAACAGTATAATAATTATTAAAAACCATTATGTTTTTTTTCTCTCTCTTTTTTAATAATAAATTAATGTATGGTGTAAAAAATTTATTACAATACAAAATTTATTATCTCCATTATTAAAAGGATTAGAGATTTTTAAACGATTATGAATATTTGAAAATATATATATTTTTTCTTTTGATGCTTACTGTCATTTCATATAAATTTCATTAATCCTCCTCTCTATATGGTGTCACGTTTACTATAAAGTACAGGTAATCAATCATTTAATGTAATATGTCATAATATGTCATGTTAAACGTTTCATTATTTTGAAAACATATTAAAAAAAATTACGTATATATGTTATGTTATAATTTTATAGTCTACCTAGTATTTTATTTCTCACACTTTTTTTTTTATTCTCTTATTACATCGAAAGGAAGATAATATTATAAGAACATGTTTTGTGTTGAATATTATTATATTTCTTACAAGTTACTATATATTTAGAGCAAGTATTATTACATGAAGATAAATGTGATTTGTCTTCAAAAAACATCTTGTGCTCTACATCGTGTCTTGCATAAAATTTACTATATTAATTATGTTCTCATAATACGTGCTTTGAAATTTTAAATTAAGTACACGTGTGCTATTAGAAGACGCAAAAAAAAGTAAAAAAATAAAAGTTAATTAATGCAAGAATAAATTGGTTAAATAATAAAAATTTATATTTTATTTAATAATTTGAGATTAAAAGCTTATATCACTGAAAAAAAGCTTGCGAACGGAATCTACTTTTTCCAAAGAAAAAAAACTGTTGTGAAAAAAACTGTTACATTATAAAATGATCTTGCGTTTTCGTAATTGACTTAAAGTTCAAGGATAGAATTTATTTCATGTTTGTACTATAGAAAATATCTAGAATTTCTTTTGAAGAAACGTAATGATGTTATAAATTTCATTTTCTATTTAAAAGTATAGAATTCTTTCACTCATTAGAAAATATTGTACTAATAAAATGTGGTTCTTAATAAAATTTATTTTTTTATTACAGATAAGAAAAATAAAATATAACATTTGACATTATAATTATTTTTCCATAGTAACGTTCAAAATAACCATTTTAAGTGACATTATACTTTTTTTTTTTTTTTTTTTGCTATCTTTCTTTTTATATACTCATTTCATTCCATTTGAATGAAAAGTAGAAAATCGTCTCATAAAAGTTTAAAGAATAATCTTGTATGTTCTTTAGCAAACATGATAAAAGTGATAGAAATGAAGAATAGAAGAAAAAGGAAATGGTTTTATATGCGAAAAAGATTCATATATAGCCGGGAGCTTTAGAATTGTAACTTTTCCTCAACTTCTTATTTGAAATAAAGAAGAAGAGCTCAAACTCAAAATTCACTGCCTTTTACGAATGTAATAATGGTAGAGATCGAAGTGTCAGAACATCTATACTATAACACTTTTCTAGGTCAACTTCAAAGTCATAAAAAAGCAGAGCTTTACTTTATGGACAAAAAAAAAAAAAAAAAAAAAAAAATTATATATGAATAGTTATGCAATTAAAACGAAATAGAATATAAACTATAAAGCTTGCTCTTAATGTTTATATGCATTATCTTTAATGTGTAAAGTAGTATCGATCCAATTCATTATTACTTATATATATATATATATATATATATATATATATATATATATATATATATATATATATATATATATATATATATATATATATATATATACGTGGTATCTGTATATAATATCAACTATCAATATATAATAGCTCTTTGTTATATAGATATAGATGAATGTTACTTTGCTATATACATACGTAGTTTTGCTATATATAAGATAAAATATATTACTTGTTTGTTATATTCATATTATATAACCTACTGATTATACTAATATTGTTATCATATTTTAGCGTGTGTTAATTTTCTACGCAGCGTATGAAAAGACTCCAATAATATTGAATTTTTGTACTTTTATATTAGCTCACGTAAAAATTCATTTAAAATAAAATAACTATTGAATATTATTTTAAATTGATCAATTCCATACATGCTTCACATCTCATTACTTTTTTTTTTTTTTTTGGTACAAGTTTACGAGAAAAAATATGAAGAAATAATACAAAAAACAACAACTTATTATTATTATTATTATTATTGTAAAGTAAATGTG
The DNA here is from genome assembly GCA_949318235.1 of Ecdyonurus torrentis. NCBI lineage: Eukaryota > Metazoa > Arthropoda > Insecta > Ephemeroptera > Heptageniidae > Ecdyonurus > Ecdyonurus torrentis. The sequence continues at coordinate 34,986,802 of OX439131.1, read as the reverse complement.
TTCACTTTCTTTAAAAATTAATTTTAATTTCATAAAGCAATAAATTATATCAATTTTAAAACTTAAATGGTTTAAACAAAATAATTGCCTATAACCTATCAATCATAATCATGTAATATGCTATCATATCAAAATGTAATAACGTATGGAGTAAAGTTTGTTTTCAATTTTCAACTCTAATATTATGAAGCATGTTCCGAAACGGTGATCACAACACATCCTTCACAGCTTCTTTTTTGCTTTAATCTTTCTTGTCAGCTGTCATCGAGTGTTTCGTAAAATTTAAGTGAACTGAAAACTAACTTAAGCCTATATACACACAAAACAGAAAATGAGTTTCATATTATACACTTTTTTTTTCACTTCAATTTTTTTAGATGCCTTTTTGATAATGTTAATATAATATTAATAACTATATTTTATGGCTGACTGATCTAATTTTGTAACAATTCCTCAATTTCTTCTACCAAAGTATACAAGAATAAGAACTACACTCTTAAGAAAATATACATCGAATAGATTTTGTGTATATCATACACTTATTTTATGCATTAATTTGAGGTAATGCAACGTAGAAAATATGTATGCAATACGTAAAAATTGTATTTGAAAAAAAAAAATGAAAAAAAAAATAAATAAATATTCGATTAGAATTGTTTACTGTTAACTAAAACGTTTTCCAGTAGAATTAAATTAATTAAATTAAATTAAAACAAATCATACGTTTTAAGTATATATCATTCACATGACGCGTAAATGTGACATTATGCGTGAATGATACTTTCATTATACACTGAAATATATTGTGTAAAAAAGAATATGTATAAAAAAGAGGAATTTAATGAAATATTTAACAATCTTATAATAATAATATTACATAAAATGCATGTAAAACAGGGTACTTGGAAGTCAACAAAACAAAATAATTTGAGCTTGCTTAGAAATAAAATGCTCGTGATTAAGGCTGGGGCCGAGGGTTGGTACCAGTACTGGTAACTGAAGTTTTGGTGTGTAAGTTTCTGGCTGCCGCTTTCTCCGCAGTAACTCTTTCCACTCGCTGTTTGAGAGGTAGTATGAGCTTGCGCAATCTAATAGCCCGACTCTTAAAGTCTTTCTCATCATAACCAATCATTCCTGTAAACTGCCGATATCGAGGTAGATCTTTAGTCATCTATACAAATGAAAAATCATGTTAAGTTACAGTTAAATTAAACAATTTTATTCCATGAATGAACCTCTTCAGTGTTCAAAATTTAATATGTACTCTGGCCAAAACAAGGTCAAAAGCTGTATCCGTGGTGCTAAACCAATCAAAGAACGTGTTATAAACCTACTATCCAATCACAGTTGACTTTACATAGTTAATTGTACTGTATCCGCTTGAACTAGTATTGGAAGAAATGTATATAAGACGATCATTAAAATTTAAAATAATATTTTAAATCAATTTTATATATCGAGGGCTACGCGGCCTTTCGGAACATCTACATCCTTCGCGCGCAAGATATAGAAATATGTGTATTCTCCGCGCTCCAGACTAAAGAAACATCTGCGCTCTCCGCGGGCTTTAACATTGAAACATTTGCAGTCTTCGCGGCTGCACAAAATAAAATATCTACAAACTTCGCGTATAGCAATAATAAAATATCTACAAAATGAACTTTTGGTTCTTCTCCTTTTTTTTTTTTTTTTTTTTTTTTCTTTTTACCTACTTTTACAAGAAGTGTAAATGTTGTATGATATTTAATGATATATCATATAAATAAAAATTCTATAAATTAATGTATTTTAAAAGTTTTGTATAGAAATAGTTATTTTATTACCAAAATTTTGAAATATAAATAATTATCGAAGAACATTTTTTTTAAATAAAAAGTGACAAAAAAAAAAAAAAGAAAAAAAACTTACGTCTTAAAAATAATTCCTCGGCTTATTATAATATGAAAAAACTCTGAATTATTTATGTATGTGATGTAGCACTGCACTTTATTTTTTACTCTGCTTTTTTTAATCAATCACAACTATACTATAAATACACGACCACTCATTTCACTGTCTGAACTGAAACTGAAGTTTAATTGTCACGCAGTTTAATGATTATATTCGTATAAATTTGAACTTTGAAACACGGCAATAGAAAAATATTTTACTATATTGTATTCAAGTATAAAGTTCAAATAAAATAGATTACCTTGATTATTAGACGTTGGCATGAAAAAGTTTCAGTTTATTATAAACCATTGGCGAGACAAGTTATCTTGTGATAATATGATATAATTTTAAAGAAAGTAAAAAACAAAAAAAAAAGAAAGAAGTTATAATAAATATATTTAAAAAATTATTTTATAATACCATAGTTCATGAGACTAAATATACAACCATTCAATTACTTGTATTATTTAACCAGTTGTTAAATATTTTGATTATTACACTAGAACAGGTAAGCTTAAATAAAATAAAAACTCTTGAATTTATTCATAATATAGTTTTAAATATTATTTTTATCTATATTGATAGCTTAAAAATAAAACTAAGTAATAAATTGTATGTACATCGTATTTTTACGTTAAACCTATTTAGGTACGCAAATAATGTAGATATTTTATTATTGCTATGCGCGAAGTTTGTAGATATTTTATTTAGTGCAGCCGCGAAGACTGCAAATGTTTCAATGTTAAAGCCCGCGGAGAGCGCAGATGTTTCTTTAGTCCGGAGCGCGGAGAATACACATATTTCTATATCTTGCGCGCGAAGGATGTAGATGTTCCGAAAGGCCGCGCAGCCCTCGATATGTTAGAATGTCTTTTTATATTCTTTCTTATATTGAAAATCCTATATACACCATAAACCCATCAAAAAATTTATAAAATAATGTACTTTTAATATAAACAAGAGACTTTGTTTTGTTTCAACTTTTTTTTATTTCATTTTCTTTTGTATTTTAAATCAATTAAGAAGTGACAGTGATATTTCAATAATTTTGAAGTAGCATAAGTTTAGCACTACAGACGAGGAAAAATATAAAGGAACGAATATTTTTTATTATTATCATGCAGTAATTGAAATTTGCGTATAAAATTGAAATTTACATTCTTTTACAAAATGCAAAATAACCGCATGTTGTTTAAAACAGTTTATTTTACAAATCGATTTCATCCAGGATATTAACAAGTTAGATAATAAAGTTGTATGCACTGCTGCTTCATGAAATATACGTTTATGGAAAAAAGGGAGGAAGGAGAGAGAGATTGGAGGAGATCGAATCTGATATTAAAGTTATTGTATGAATAAATGGCGTTGCTACTATATAACAGAACCACAGTTAGAAAATATGAAATGTCAACATTATATCGAGGCCACACAACTATAAGGCAAAAGAGATATACGTACAAAACATATATCCACCGCAAAGCCACAGAACGCGTGGCTATTGCATACGAGTTACAAAAACTTTTTTATATATATAATATATTATACATATATTTTTGAAATTCAAAACCACCAGTTTGTAAAGCTTTTACATAAAAAACGCCAACACTGGAAAAAAGTTTTCTCATACGCTTAAAAAATTTTTTAAAAAAACTTTAAAATACGTGGTATACAATTTTATTATATTATAATTTTTCGTTACAAACAATATACTACATTATTATTAAAAATTAAACATTTAAAATACAAAGCATTTTTGTAATTTAATTTTTACTGCTTTTAAAATATTAAATAATTTTTACTTTAATATTTTTTTAAGAGAGAAAGAGAGAGAGAGAGAGAGAGATAAAATGAGAAAAATATGAGCAAATTTTATTTTAAAATAAATCACAGTTGATAATATTGCAAACAATAATTGTCTCATCAACGCACTCTTCTGTCAACAACAGACGTTGTACGTATGTCGTTAGAATTAAATAACACTTCAAGTAATTTTCGTCTTGATTTGAAATATTATAACTATCTTTATTTATACTCACAGCTGTGATATTTCAAATATCTTTGTTACTGATGTGCACGTAATCTGTTTATAAATATAAATTTCTTAATCAATAATAATATACTATCTATTGACGACGTCAATATAATCATATCATGAGGAGCATTGTAAAGAGAACATCAGAATAGAATGACTTCGATGTTTTTGACATATTCGATCAAAGAGGAAGTATTTTTTTTTTTTTAAATTTACAGTGATTGTCTTACAGCAAGTGATATGGACATGACATGAACATGACTTGAAGATATGTTATTATTATAAATTTTATCTCTATATAATATTTCTGACATCATGTAGAAAATGCGCTGACTTGCAAAAGATATGATATATATATATATATATATATATATATATATATATATATATATATATATATATATATATATTTTAAATAAGGTCGTTGATTATAAAAATGTAGCTCCTTCAAGTCATTGAACAGAAAATAAAAATTGTATCATTATTATTGACTTTATTGAATGAAGTCTTATTATTTCACTACCAAGCCTTTGTTAGTATCATATATATATATATGGAATTAATGTCTATTATTTTTTCTTTAGTACTTTTTTCCATATTGACATATTGTTTTTAAGTTATTATTCTTTTTTACGTTCATTATTTCAACTTTATATATTATATTCAGTTGAAAAGTATTTTTTTTTTACTTTTAATATTTAGTAAATAATACGAGAATCAAACTACTTTTTTACTATTTTTTCTATAGTATAGTATATAATTTATACTATAGAAAAAAATATATATCCGCTATTTTTGAAATTGAAATTTGCAATATTTGAATCCGATAGCAGTTTCTATAGAAAAAATTACAAATTAAAACATTTCCTTGGCTACATAATCTTATAAAAAAAATTAAAATCAAAAATTAAATTAAAAAACTAATATGTTATTTTTTCTTTTAATTTAATTTTTCATTTAAAACTATTGATTTTTTGAAGATAAACGTTTAAGAATTAAGTTAAACTATCCTAAGACTTATTTTCAAAAATTTGAATACTCCGTAATACCCATTACATGTACTAAATTAAAATGCTTTCCCCAACTAACTCAGTCTTCCCTATATTAAATGCAGGTAAAATTAATTAATATTAAACAAAATATATTTATATTTGGTACTTTAATTTAAACGTTGTCTTGCAGATAAAATTCTATACACGAATTAAAGCAGCGATCCCCTATACTCTTGGAAATGTGAGGTAGTTACACGTTATTGCTAGGGGGATCATATAGGTGTATACTAAAAGTCCTCTGAAAATAATATAGCCACCTTCGTTGAGTCAACTCACTGAAGAATGACATTGGCGAGCACTCACTTCAGTCGGCACCAATATACACGTCAAGAAAAAGGAGTTTTTTCCCCTTAAAGGTCAGAAGTCATAGAGAGAATCTCTTCGATATAGCACTGGAAGTTTGAAAAAGTCCCGAAAAAAAAAATAGAGAGAGAGAGAGAGAGAATAAGAAAAGAGATAGACGCATTGCTTTTTTTTTATTATTATTATTTATTTTTGCGTCTATATACAGTTGACTGCATTGTAAGATGAAAAATGTTATCTATCTAAAAGCCAGGCCAAGAATCAGTCGCAATGTAGCAAATTGTTTACTCTGCCAACTTGGCAAACTTTTACTCAGCTATATTAGCATTTTTTTTTAAAAACACTTTTAATATTACAGGATTACTATTTTGTATTTGTATTTTGTATACAAATTTAATAATTAATTACATTTCAACACTGAATTAAAGCTATCAATTTTCTATAGATAATATTTTAGGATTCTTCTTAATATTACGTATAAATTAAATACAAAAAATTCTTTTATTTTAATTAAGTAATAAAAATTGTGCGCTAAACTATAGAGGGGAAAAAATATTAAACAAAAGGAAAAGATCTTGTGTAAAGCATTTTTTTTTTCTAGTATCAACATAAAATTAAAATATCTAATTTCCCTTGTGTAATAATTGGGTTCTCGGTTGCACATCCAATGATATCTGAGACAATTAATTATTGTCAAAGCTGCGAAAATGAGAGAGGTTGACAGCGGGAACGTGCTGAGATTTGTTGTGCGGTAATCCAAAACTGTGTCATGCAATATTGCTTTCCTTGCCGCAGCTCAGAGTTATAATTACAATGGAATCTCAGCTTTATTGTCTTAGTAAGCTAATACACCCCCCGCGGTGAGTAAGCAGCACAATGCATCAAGCAAACCACAGCACACAATACGGAAAAAATAATTTAAAAAATTATGAAACCATTTCCAAGGATAAAAAATATATACATACATCTAGCTTGTGCTTTTTTTTTTTTTTTTTTTTTTTTTTTTGTATCTTTCCTTTTCCTTTTTTTTTCTTGCTTCAACTTTTTATTATTTAATTTAATAATTTATTATTATTTTAAAACAAAAATTAAAATTTTGAATTTTAAGATTATAACAAACGTTATAACAAAAGATTATAAACAAATGTTCGTGAACCCTGTTTTTATCCTATAAAAAATGCGCTTTTCATTTGAATAACCATAGTCGATTGTCATTTTAATAGTATAGTAGAAGACAGGGTTTACAAAAATACTGTATTTAACAACAGCAATTGTATAACAACAATATTTCATTTGCTTACGTTAAAAATAAATCTAAAATACTACTCAGCATGTGTTTTTCTAATTTAAATTTCTTATGAAATGCCTAGAAATGACTATTGAAAAATGTCTGAAATGACATTTCCCGTTTTATTATTTAATGTTATTTCAATGTTAATTAAAAGCTGTCACAAAACATAATTCCCTACGTAAAGACAAAGGAACATACGAGAAACATATAATATGTAGCTTGCAAGGGGTGTATAACATTCCTGTAATATTAGAAGTTTTAATTGAAATAAGACCACTCACTGAGCTTAATATTCAAAATATTTAAACATTTTCATAACTAAACATTTCTGTATGTAATTTTAGTCCAAAGAATTTGCTACGGTTTGCTACATTTATATGGTTTCCATAAAAGTTTACAAACTTTATAAAACTTGTAATCAAAGTAGAGAAATTTAATTGCTGCTTAAAGTTTATATAAAAATTATTATTGTTATAAATAAGGATTTTTATTTTTATATATATATATATATATATATATATATATATATATATATATATATATATATATATATATATATATATATATATATATATATATATATATATATATATATATATATATATATATATATATATAACACTTAGTTTGTGTTATGGTTTGTGAGCATAAAATTATAATATCAGTTTTCTATAACTAAACAAAAGAAAATTATTATCTCTGGAGTTTTTTTTATTTGAGATTTAAAAAAATAAGCCAGCTACAAATATAAATATTGTTCTTAACATAATGCTGCGAGGGATTTATATTTTTGACACACTCATGTTGACATTCATATTTTCACATTGTGTTTTACGTCTCAACTAAATGAAACCAAAACATTTTTTTAAACTTTATTTCAATCCCATTGTTAGCAATTTACATTGTATTCAATTTTTTTGTTTAGTTATTTTATTATCTTAATTTTTCAATCTTGTATTGTATTAATGTAGACAATACGTGAAGCTATGTAAGTTCAACGCAATTTTTGTATGAATAGAATAATTAAAAAATTAGATAACATGTTGGTATTTAAAATTTACATTTATACAAATGGAGGGTTTTAATGAATTTATATCTGTAGGTATTCTGTGGTTGTTATTTTAATGCTAAGAATTGAGATGTTTATGCGAACCTATTATTTTTGTCATCTAAAAATTTCAATGTAAAATAATTACGACACCAAAGAAATTGAAAATTGACAAAGGTAAAAAAATTAAATTGGAAATTTATTCTGAACAAATATTTTTATTGATATAATGTAAGATCTCTTAATTTTTTTTTCTATTCTAATTATGCATTAGCTTCTCTTATAAGAAATGCATTAAAATTGTGTCATAAATTTTTAATGGAGAAAAAAATAATTTTAATATTCCCTGTAGCAATAACATGATTGCTTTAAACAAAAAAGAAAATCATAGAGTCAAAATTTCTATGAAATAACCTCTGCAATGTTACCATTAATTTAACTTAATTGAATAATAATAAAAAATATTAACAAACTTTTCTTATCTTTTTAGATATAAGGTTATCATTTATATTATGTTTTTTCAGATTCAGAAAGGGATTTAATGTATACCTATCATTTTGTCCTGGTGGTTATATCCTGTGAAGTATGCAACCAGTTGGTCGTTTGTGTTGTGCGGGTTGTGCGTCATCATCTTCAGCAGGCGCTATCTCCACATCAACCTTTTTCCAAGAAAGAAGCAAACTTTTTTTTCCCTATTTTTTTTTTTTTTTTTTTTTTTATTTTTGTGAAGTGGATTCACCACCTGGCTCTTTCACAAAATATAGATTTATCCTTCAATACCTAATTATTACTTCAACTTTAAGCTTTTATAATAACAAATATGAGATAAGATTAAAAGTAAACTAGAAGTTCATAGCTTTTTTTTTTTAATATTTATTTAATTTTTTTTATATTAGTTCTGTTAGCAAAACTTTGTATTCGTCTATCTATAATTGCATTTAATCATAAATATAATTAACTTATTTCACTTATTATTGAATAAATATTGATTTTTTTTAATTACTATAAGATAGGAATAAGGTGTATTATATTGAAATAATAAGATACAATTTGCAATATTTGAATCCATATAATATATATTTATTATATACTCTGTGATTCCCAGACATAAAATACAAATAATAAATTGTCACGTGCGTTTTTTTTTTTTTTTTTTTTTTTTTTTTAATAATATCACAGCGAATGACCTGATTGGAAGATGTGGCTGGAGAATCCCCAATCAGATCATAGCTGTGTCGTGACTTAACATAAAAAGTCCAATTCTGATTGGTTATAAACAATCAGAATTACACTTTAGTGTTATTTAAGTATCATTCACATTTTATTTTATATTATTATATATATATTTATTATTTTTTTTGGCTATAGTATATATTATGAATATTAATATTTAACACTTAACATAGCACAAGATATAGATTTATTTTGAAAACAGTCTGCATTTAAGTTTCTGATTTATATACTTATCTATTAGTTTTTTTTATAATTAATATTCCAAGAGATTATATCGGACCATTTATATATTATATACTTTTTTCTTATTTTTTTTTTAATCCGTCAAGTAACTCAAAATATTAACCAATCAAATCAGAGAGAAAAAAATTATATATATATTTTTTGTCATTTGATTTCATATTATATATAACTTTATATATATATAATTAAATTTTTAAAGATTGTTATATCGACTGTATGTATATGTATGATTGAAAAAACTCTGCAAGATTGGTCAATATTTAACACATAGGGTTCCATGATGACATTGCTAGGTTGGTCAAAAAAGGAAACGGAATTTGCGTCCCATTCTTAGGCAAGGTGAATAAAATTTAAAACAAAATAATTCATCAAATAGATGGATTATTATGTTCTATAATTCACCTTAACCACACCCTGCATGCCGCTCGACACATATTAATGATGTTACAAGCAATTAACAAATATTATAAACATAATACATAACTTAAATATAATATTAATTATACATAAATAATGTCATACTATAATAGCTAGTAAAAAAATATTTTTGATATTTCAATCTAAGAAAGATTATGCTATATTATGAAATTTGATTAATTTTTTTTAGTTGTTTGTTGTATTTCTTTATCTAAAAAATAATAAAGTGTGAGATCAGTTAGTTTTTTTTTTTTTTTCTTTTCATGTTATATAATATTACATACATTTTTCTATATTATATATGCGCAGTATTTATGGAAGTTACAGAGGGTGTGCAGAGAAGAGAAGGGGGACGCATATCTTGAAGAGGCTGATTTACTTGCCCCATTTCTGGAAGAGACCCATTCGTTGACAACGGCAGTTAGCTCCCCAAAGATTGCAACGACATGAACTGTTGTAACAGCAATCATTGGGGCGGTGGTCGCAGTTAGCACCTCGTCGGAGGCATGAACGCCTGAAAAGGTAAATTAAAGAAGACCGTCTGACAAAAAATTAGAAATAACTTGAAGCTGAATAACATCGAAACATAAAGTTTTTTTTTATTATAAAATAAATATAAAATGCATTAAATCATGCATAAAATATAAAATAAAATTTATTTAAATATAAAAAATAATACAGTTAAATAAAAAATAAAATTTTATTGAAATATAATATTTCTATGGTTGGAGATATAAAAAAAAGAACTTTTAATAGTATACCAGTAAGAATTTAATTATCCACTGTTAAAATATTACGTTCACATTGTGGTTTTAATTTGCTACACTTGAGTTAGGCACTTTGCGTGATGGAAATTACCAAGAGAGAGAGAGTCGGGAGTGGAAGTTAACGTTTTTGCATGTTCACTCTATACCTATACGTTATATCGAAAGCTTTGTCATACAAGTAGCCATAAAACTACTCACGTGCTTTTGATGATCATTATACAATACAGTTTTGCATAATAACATTTTATGGTACTTAAAATAATACATGCAGTGTGTTTGGATTATTTATATTGTTATGCTATGGTAACAATTTTTTTTATTAAATAATAAATAATCTACACATGACCTAATTACAGTAATTAAAATTATATTTTAAAATATTAAAACAAAAATAACGGTATATACAAATAATAATTATAATAATAAATAGTAATAATAATAAATAGTAATAATAATTCACAATAAAACATTTTATGTGGGCGTATTTCAATGAAGCAAAATGAGTATTCTCTCTCTCTCGCTCGCTCGCTCTACCTCTACCTCTCTTGCAACAAGGTTTTTAATTAAAAATGTGCAAAGCAGACGCTGCTTATAAAAATATATAACAATATAAATTACTAATTATAAATAATTAGTGCATTCATTAGTTCTACTTTAAAATACCTTTATTTTTATTCAGCCTGCAATTATTATAAACATATCATTCGCATTTCTCTATACTTAAGTAAAGTTATGTGTATACTAAAACAGTGTACTAACGTAAAGATAAAGGTTAAAAGGTCGTTTTAATGATATTTAATGCCAACTAATTAATGATAGTAATGGCTATTAAAATCCCTCTTTATAGACCCGCACTCTCTAAATATTATATAAACCTTACAAGTTAAGATAATAGTTTTCATGTAAAGACGCAAGCTGGTGGGCAATTCTACGTCATTCTCAATTTTGTTCTAAATTTATTTTCTATACTACACTTTTATCCTTTTAAAAGCAATAAAAAACAAATTTATAAGCTTTTTAACTTCTCTTGTAAAATATTTGATTTACTAATAAAATTAAACTTCTCATCTGCATAAAATGTCAAAGAATTTTTATACCAAAAAAAGTGAGATAAATTTAAATAACAAACTCACTAATGTTTTTGTAAATATTCATGTATTGACTTTTTTTTTTAAATTATACTACTAAATTATAATATCATGCAAATTATTTTTCCCTAAAATTTTAATTTAAAAAAGTTACTTAATCGTTACTACTTACTAGAAAAATTTAAGGAAAAGTTACTCTATAATTTTTTTATAAATAATATCTTTGTGCCAAATTTACATATTACTAGATTATCTTGACTACTACAAATTTTTCGTTTGCGAATTTTTGTATGTAAGAAATATTTTAGTATTAAATTTCTTAATTCAAACTAATCACCACAATTCAAAGTACACATTATTGTATTGATCCAAAACCTTTCTTTACTTCAACTATTATGTAATGAGTTTCAAAAGCTAGCTTGGGGAACACTTTCAACGCTCACATAATTGATGACTTGATATAGCACAGAGCTCGTAAAACTAATTAAACTTTTTGCATTTTGTCAGTTGTAAGTTATGAAGGTAATTCAGATTGTGCTTAGCTTGCAAAATAAACCACACACAAGGAAAATAAACAAAACATTATATCAAAATCGTGTTTGTACTATATAAATTATTAAATATTATAAAAGTCAGCCTAATGAATTTTATTTTTGCTATGGTAAAAGGTCATTTTAAAAGTTTTAAATAAAGTAAACTTTTTATAAGAAAGTAATTAGTAGGTTTCAAATAATAATTAATAGTAAGTTAAAATAGCATTACGTAATTATGTTTCAGTTTTAAGGCTTTAAGTTATAAACTTCTTAAATGTTTATGTTTTTGAAGTTATAAGAGCATTAATATGATTTTTTTAAACTTTTTAAGTGTTGTGTGTAGTTACATACTGTTTTGTTCTATTAGTATAGTTAAAATTAGTATATGTAGTGGGAGTACTAGTACAGCTTATTAAATTTTAAGTCTAAGTTTTTTACTCTTATTAAATTGTGTATTTGAAAAAGTTTAATAGTTATTGTAAGAAAAGAGACATAAAATAAGATTATGGTATTGAGGGTATTATTTAAAAAAAACACACTCTGCAACGCAGTTATTGCTAGTTGTTTACACTTAAGCCGTGATTGACGCTAATTTGCCGCACAGTGTTTGGTTTGGTTGTGGAAAATCAATCAAGGGAAGGGAGTTTGTCGGCCTGTTGCTTTCACAAAGCCCCATGTCGTGAGATCGTGAGAGTGAGTGCGAGTAAGAGAAGGAAAACAAGGGGATGAAATAGACGTATGGGTCGTTACTGGCATCAGGCCAGAACCGCATAGTTCTTATATATGTATATCTATAAATGTGACATATCTATAACTGCAGATTCATGTTTTATAACAACTATTTAAGAAATAAAGAAAAAAAAATTTAGCATACTGGTCTGTAAAATATAGTATACCATACGAATACTGTAAAAAAATTAAAGCTTTTTGCTTACACAAAGAAAACTTTATAGTTTGATATATAAAACCCTCTGGTTTTATTAATGTTATAATATATTCAATTTGGTATATATATTTTTTATGCTAACATAATAAATTTATTATTGAGTAAGAAAAAAATACGCAGCAAAAAGTTTTGATTGTAATTTAATTTTGATGTACAATGAACTAAAGACTTTTAAAGTAAAACTAAAAAACTTTTTTCCAATACGTTAAATTCGCAAGAATTGATTTTCATAGTGATTTACGAGTTCTAAAATAGTTCTATAATGAAAATGGCTTTATCACTAGCGTTGCCTAGTTTCTAAATATTAAAGAAAAAAAATAGATAAGGAATATAATTATGAAGAAATATACCCCAACTATTTTTTTTTTTTTTTTTTTGGTTCAGTATTTTACACACACACATATAATCATGATTAAGAAACATAAATATAGAAAATATAAATTAAGATTTACAGTATTTTGCACGAAAGTCATTTTTTATACTTCCATAAGATTGATGCTTACAGCTCTTAAAATTTTACTGTAAAATTTTGTCTAACACTGAAAGGGAAAGTCATGTATTTGAGAAAAAAATCTAGCGTACTTGAGTATAGTATAAAAAATATATGAAATCAAAATCGTATAAAATGTACGTAAATCAATATGATAGGACGTGTTTAGTACATTATGTCTTTCTCTATAGATCGATCTATTCAAGAAAGTAAAATATTCAAAGACATACATCTCAATAACTTTTTATGCTTTAATATATATAATTTTAAATAAATCATTTCGTATAACAAAGATATAATACTTTTCTAAATTAGAATGAAAAACGTGATTGTTGAAAGATATTTTGTAAACACAATAAATTTTTATCCTTACTTCTATTTTGTGTGTGTAGTAGCTAACATATTATACGTATCATATTATGTATACTGTAATTTTGATTGTAAATTGTAAAGTTAAGGTTTGTTATATTATGTAGCTGTAGTACCTGGATTTAGATTTTACTATGAGCTTTTCTGTGGTTTCTTAAAAGCAATGTGAAAACAAATAATGAAGTATAATATGTACTCTTGTCTATGTATTTCTTTGTGTTTTCTTAAGTAAACTGGAGTTGAGAAAACCACATCTGTTCCAACATGATAACGTCGTATTCATAATATTCTAATAAGAAAAGGAGGTTTATAACATTTTAAAAGAGAAGAAGTAGAAAGAGGAGCTTAAAGGTATTATTTGAAGATTATATCTGAACAAATTTTGATAAGGAAGTTATTATCTTATATATATATATATTAATACAGATTATTTTCATTTTGTACATCATGCAATTATTAATATTTTTCTTATTAATCGTTTCTAAAATATACTATCTCACAAAATTTATAAGGAATGGATGCTGATAAATTTCAATTGTACATTGAAATACTCGTATTATCAATACGACGTACTTTTGTAATTTCTTTAAACTCTCTCTCTCTCTCTCTCTCTCTCTCTCTCTCTCTCTCTCTCTCTCTCTCTCTCTCTCTCTCTCTCTCTCTCTCTCTCTCTCTCTCTCTCTCTCTCTCTCTCTCTCTCTAAACTTTAGCTACAGTAGTTACTGACTTGTGAGTATAGACAAGAAACTTAAACTATTACATACGTAAGAAAACTTTATTTCAAAGTAAAGTGAAAAACAAAAAAATGTTGTTAATTCAAACAGCTTACTTATGTTACTTTGTCACCACCACACTATGGTTTCCTTAACTTTACAAAGGAATGTGTTTAAACTTCATTCACACACATCTTTATGGAGCCATTTTGTTGCCTATAGCTCTCACCAGGCTCTCACTCCCACACATTTACCTCTAAATCTAACCACCTACACATCTATTCTAACACTGTTTCTGGAATTCAGATATAAAAAGATATATATTATTCTACTTTTAGTATTTCCCACATTATAATAAAAACAAAACGGCGAAGTCTTATTTTAAAATTTAAAAAACGCAGAGGAAAAACAAAGAAGAGCTGAAAATATTTGATACAGTAACTGTCTTTAGCGCATTGTTTGTTGCTTCATTCTAGTTTGACTTTTTCTACTGTTGTTATATATATATATATATATATATATATATATATATATATATATATATATATATATATATATATATATATATATATATATATATATATATATTATATATATATATATATAATTATATTATATATATATATATATATATATATATATATATATATATATATATATATATATATATATATATATTATATATATATATATATAATTATATTATATATATATATATATATATATATATATATATATATATATATATATATATATATATATATATATATATATATACACACTAATGAGTTTAAAGTATTGAGTTTTACATGAAATGATGTAACAAAAATGTTCACTATACAACAATCTTTGCCAAGTTTTTAATTACATTTTTTTTATACTTCATGGCAATAAATTTTTATAATAAAAAAATCATTTCATTGCTTTTTTTTCTATCTGCGTTTTGTTGCCACTTAAAACTTAGTTCAGAGAAAACAAATTAAACTTATAATGCAAATAAAAATGTCTACTAATGAATATTTTTCTCAACTTGAATGTCAAAAGTCACATACAAAAGAACATTACTTGACTAAAAATCCAACCACAGTGAACTATATATTTTTTTTTAAAGAACAATGACTATTAAAATTAATTTAAAAATATATTAGCATGCTGTGTAAATAAATATAAAAAAATGAATATTTACATTCTCATGCATTTAATATTTTAAGAGTAGAATTTTTAATTTAAAACATTAAATAAACTACAGTTGAGCCAGCTGTTCGTATAAAAATATTAAAGTTTTGCATTAGAAAGCAGTGGTAAGTTAGTTGTTTATTAATAATTTCAATAATTATTTTTATTAAATTTTTAGTAAGCAATAAGCCATAGAAAAGATTTTACTGAAAATGTGTGTAAAAACACAATTTTAAAAAATGAGATGATAAATTGTGTTACGACTACAAAACTGGTGGACACACTTTGCTTGTATTGTTTGTGTAAGAGCTGGCTGTGTCAAGTACTCACTTTTGAGTGTTCTGCATGAGTCGGTCCAAATTATCGTCGCTGTAGTCGTCTAATGGTTCGTCTGAAACAAAATAGTTACATTTTACATAAAAATGAAATACATCTCGTAAGCAGAACTTAAATAATGATATTATTAAACCAATTATATACGCATTATAATATAGAAACGCTTGCTCCTCTAAGTTTGTATAATCTATAAAATATGATTTTTTTGGACGTCAATATTACTAATGAATTAATGAATATACACAATTTTAAGTGTTGTAAAAAATACATTTTATTTTATTTGCTTCACATAGTACTACTATTGTTAATGTAACGAGAACGAGTAGAAGGTGTCATTCTATTTTTGCGTATATTTGAACAAAATTAAATAATTGGCTTTAATCAAAATCATTGATAATCATTGATTAATAAACTTTTAACTTTGTTAACTTGGTCATACAAACTAATTCAGAAATGTCAATTTCTATTCTCGTTCACTTGTTTTATATTTTAGAGAAAAGTTAACAAAGTTTTTTGAACATACAGTATAATTACATTCATGTTGAAAACTTTATTGACTACCCATTTTTCGTATAAGGCAAACTTTTAGTCCCTTAGTAATTTAGAGTACTCAGCTGGTCACAAAATTGCGTAAGTATCGTATTGACAAATTGTAATCAATATCCTTAATCAAATACGTAACGAGCTAACTATATGGTGCAATTCATTTTATTATGCTTGCTTGCGCAGTAATTTTATTTTGTTTACGTGGAATAATTTTAGATAGTCCGATGATCATTTATTATTTTATATAGTTTCCATTACAGACTCATAATTGATTTGTGACCATTTTGTTGATCCAAAATATAAACTATAGCCTCTTCAGTCCCAGTATACAATACTGGTAGGTAATTTAATAAAGAAAAAAATAGAACTAATCTCGAACAATGAACAATCTAAATGAACAATCTGAGATAAAAATATGAACATTTAACCAGAAAAAAGTTATTATCTTAAAGATTGTTAATATTTTGTTACTAAGTTAAATTAAATGTTATTGTATTTAAATTTGGTTGCAATAACACAACAGCAATGAAAGAGTTGATTGTTTTTTCTGATTTATAGGTAATGCAATCAAACTTTACTTGAGAACTCTTTTTACGAAGGAAATCTTACTTTTTATTGTTATTATGTTTTTTTCGTAAACTTCTTCAACAAGATGAATATTTGCTACCATGTTAAAAAATGTTTCTGAAGACTGTACATTTGAAATATCTTTCACAAGTTACTGCGGTCATCAAAATGTCTACATATTGAGTTTTTGCTAGAATGTTTAAAGTTTTTGTAAGTTTTTTTTACCCTTAAGCTTTAACTTACTTGTAAAATGGATTTACTTCCTATTTAAACTTCAATAAGTCTGAATGTGATTTAATAGTCTGTAACTACTTCATATATTATGCATGAAAGAGTAAAGTTACACAGTAAAGTTAAAGAGTACGCTGTGAACATGAATGAGTGATATTTTTACTAATAGATAGTAAGTAATAAATGTACCCGTGCATTTTAGCTGCCAATTTAATTATTCCATGTAATAATATACAGTTTAAAAAAACTATTAACTTTTTACATTAAATTAAAAATCAAACTCTAAAATTTGTTATTTTATTCTGATATAAAAACATTAATATAGAAAATACAAGATAATAATATACAAAAAGCTACATATAGGTACGTACATATATATATATATATATATATATATATATATATATATATATATATATATATATATATATATATATATATCAAAAAAATCAATTTGTTTATTTTAAATTTTTACGACTTGTACTGATACAAAAATAAATAATACTTTGAAATCCAGAATATATATATATATATATATATATATATATATATATATATATATATATATATATATATATATATATATATATATATATATGTATATAATATATGTATCAGTTTATTATACATACAGCATTTTCCATGGTATAATTTTTTTTTCTTTTTACATATTTGAAAAAAAAAACGCTCAAACGTTAATAAGCTGTCAGAGATTTAATAATTGGCATATTATTTTGAATAATTACTCTCTGTATGCTCAAAAATTGTAATAAATTTTTAGTATATTAGTCTTTGCTTGACAAGTTAATTAATAGAGTAGTACGCCAAATATATTTCACAATTATTTATTGTATAATAAACCATGAATTAACAATTATTATTTATGTAGTGCGTGTAAAAACAACAACAAACATAATTAAATAACATTAATAACTTGTGATGATTATTTTTGTTGTTATAAACACTGTAACTTCAAGTTTATCCATAAAGAGTATAAATCTTTTAGAATTTAACATGTTGAAATAATAAATAGTATATTATAATAATGAAGAAGAAATATAATTTACATATTATATGAATAGAGTTAAACTTATTAAAGAAACTTTTAATTATAATAATAATGTCAGATATTTAAGTTATGTATTCTGTTATTGTGGTGTCTATAGTAAAATGTGAAAAGTAAATCAATGATTTTATTCACTCTAAAAAATGGTGCATTACTTTAGTTACGAATCCTAACTTATTTAAGATAATCACTTTTAAGTATATTATAGCAGTATATTATGAGCAGCTAAAATAATGCATTTTAGCAAGTTGTTAAAAATAGCTAATTTAGCTTAAAATAGCTTAAAAAATTTTAAAACAACTGAAAGTAGGTATTTTCAATAACTTGCTAAAATGCATTTTTTTTTTTTTTTTTTAGCTACTCATAATAATTTAAAAGTGTATATCTTAAATAAATTAGTATTCATAACTAAAGTAATGCACCAGTTTTTAGAGTTTTTGTTAATTCCTATTAAGATTACTAAAAAAACCTGACTCCACTTCAGTTATTTTGCAAATGCAGTTCACGTATGTATATAACTTCTGGGATCACGCTAGAGTAGAGAGTAGAAAAAAAATGTAGAAGAAGAGAGAAATAAACATTTCATTTTATATAACTTTGCTTTCTAACATATTATATCTCACATACATTACCACACTCTATGTCCAAGAATAAAGTTAAAAGCATTCTATATGTCAAACACTGTTTATACAGCGACAATATAAAAAAGTACTATACTATACTATACTACTACTACTAATAATAAAAAAAACTGTGAGTTATATAGCATTGTGATGATAAAGTAGAAGGATGGTATGGTTTCTTTCAGAAGTACATTTTCTACAACTTTTCAACGGATGGATGTGAAAAGTATAAAGAGAAAGGCAATCACATTTTTTGCTAATAAAAAACTTGTTTGTGCAAACTTTTGAGTTCTGTGATAAAATAATAACGCAAGGAAGATACGAATGAAAGAATGAAATGAAAAAGTATGTTTTTGTGATCCTAAAATAATAAAATAAGAGCATTAGTATAAAAACTGCTACTAAACTAAAGTATAAACCAAATGAAAAGTAGCTTCAGTTGCTGTTTTACGGAAATGTAAGTTTACTCATTGGACACTTCAATAAATTTATGTATAGACGACAAAAAGCAAACGAATGAAACATTGAAAGCCGTCAAGAGAGCAAAGAGAAATTGAATCAAAATCTTTTGTTTAAAAGTAATGTTTTTTATATTAAACAGTTATATAAGAAGACACAATTAAATGTGAGTTATTTGTTTCTCATTTGTCCACATGAGTGTACTCGTCACTACTTTTATGTCTCTCTCTAGCAAAGGTGTTTTATATTCACATGTACAGTGTACACTGTACTGTGTTATAGTTAATCGAGAACACTAATTTTGTTAATATATTAAAAGTACACTTATCAGTATACACATATAAAGCACTCAATGTAGCCACCAAAATGCGTTTCTTCTCGAATTTCAACGTCCTCACACGCGGGGGTGGAGCTGTCAGTCAACCAGGCACCGACCAAGCAGAACCGATGACGTCACAAGCACACCACTTTACCACGCCCGATAACAAATGTTTGTTCATTTTCGATAAACTCTAGAGACAGATAAATAAACAAAACAAAAATAAAACTGAATTTATCACGTGTTCCTATTTTTTTATATTATAATATTTATTGTAACAATCTCTCATGAAAATATTGTTGTTGTTTTTTCATATCATTTATGTATACAATATTTATTTAAGTTGACATAAAAAATATATTACTATTTAATTTTTTATACTTACTGGGAAATTAATTTTACAACATTAATTGAATGTGTATTTGAAGTCGGTATTGTAATATTTTGGGTAAGAATATTATAGCTTTCATGTTAAAATCTTGTGCTGATAAAAGATTATAATATACATTATGAGTAAAATATAATACATGACGTTATAATGAATTATAGATGCTTTTCACAATATAATAATATACTGAAGTAATAACGTCATATAGTGTACCGAAGTGTTATCAAAAACTTTCTTGACAATGGAATGAATTGCAACACTGTATGCCACCTCTCCTCTCTTTTACTTGAGCACTCTGTTCCCTTCGTACCTGTTATCATATTAACTGTGTGTGTGTTGTGTACAATGTTGCCACTGACATCTTACTTTTACTATTTTACTATAAGCATTTTGTATTGAAAGTTTTTAGTGACATTTTGGTATAATAATATTATACTGTATTAATCCAAACTTCAGTGATGTTTTTAAATATGAAAAATTAGGAAATAATATTTTAATCTAAATGTAATACCATGGTAACAGAGATTTATTTATTTAATTATGGCTTTAATTTTAATCATACGCGTTAATTAAAATCAATTTAAACCAGGAAGTTTTGATCACAACATAATCCAATTATAAACTCTCATTAAAAATACGCATTTAAGAAAAATATATAGTTCGACACAGGATAAAACGTTATCTATATTATAAAAGATGATAAAGTTTAAGGGTCTGTATTTTTCAAACTATATTTTATCGTAACAACATTTTGCTCATATTTTTTAATTTCATTTTTGTAAAAAAAAAAAGCTTTATAAATTACATTTAATAATAAATGTCAAGATAACTTTATTATTGGAATAAAAGCAAGGAATTTGATTATATATAAGAAAAAGAAAGAAAAAAAAAAAAAAAAAAAAAAGACATAAATAAATTCAACCCCGTAATTTGGTTTATTTTAAAGAAGTTTTAAAAGGTTTCTGAAAAAGCTTTTTAATAATTTATATTTTCTGAGGTTTGTATAGAAATTTAATTTACGGAAAAAAATATAAAAAGTAAGCAGGGGTAGCATGCAACCTGTCGGGCAACAAAATATTTACAAGAATTTTACTGTTGGTACACGATAAGCATACCACCATAGTTTAAAATGAAATTGTTAAAAAAAAAAAATCTGCCAATATTATTATTTATTTTTGTTCAAGAACAAATAAATAATTAGATAATAACAATAAAAAAATATAATAATCATTATTCTGTAGCATGTTTTACAGTTAAAACTAAGGTAAATAAGCAATTTTAACCATAAATTTTAGAATAATATTTGCTACGAACAAACACATTTTTTTTTTGTTTATGTATTAAAGCCTTAAACTGGTGCTGGTACCATAGTCCATACTGGTACCATAGTCCAGACCCGTTAAGTTTTTTTTCGGGTCCGCGGACCCGGGTCCGAAAGACTCACCCAAAATATAGGGTTGTGGCCGGAACCTGGTCCGGGTCCGGGTCCTACCCCTGATTAAAGGCATTAGACAAGAAAAAAAATGGAAATATTGTCATCAGTTTTGTAGATCCCATTTTGTGTTTAATCATTAAAAAGTATACAGTCATGTTGTTTCATGTTATCTATGGCTTTAATGATAGATCAATACATGAAACCAATTTTCATTTGCATAATATGTGACTGTTGCTTATGTAATAGAATTACAGAGTTAAATAAAATAGTAATTAATTTTATCATGAGCGCAACAAGTCTAAACTAATGAGTTTCTATATACCCCATACCTTCTAACTAACCAACGTTTTTATTTCCCTTCTATGCACTTTTTAAATTATTATTCATAAGACTCATAAATCTAATTTATCTAAACTTAACTTGGAAAAGTTCTTTGTTATTTTTACTTACTATAGAGTCGTTTGTTCTAATGAAACTTTTTTTTTTTTTTTTTTTTTTTTTTAAATTTATGTAAGTATAAAAAAGCATTATTCTTTGTAAAGTTGTGCTACAATAAAGTAGTTATACAAAAAGAGAAAGATTTAAATTGAGCATTTTGTACTATGCAAATTGCCCCCATAAAAATTCTACCACATTTCAGTTAAAAAATAAAAACTTTAATATATACTAATGAAATGTAGCAGCACACTTGATGTAAACTAGTTTTGCTGCACGTATATAAATAAACAATGACTTTAGGTTATCTATCATGCAATCAAAATTTATTAAATGCATGATACATGCAATTATTACAATATAAATATTTGAAATGTAGTGTGTAAAAAAAGAGCAAATTCATTTCAACATTATTTACGTACATAAAAAAAAAAAAAAAAAAAAAATCTTTAATGACTATGACTATAGATCGTTTAAAAACCTTGATTATACTTGCATGCTAGTAGCATTTATAGTATTTAAATTTATATAATAATTATTGATTACGATGAACCCTCTTTTTTATATATATTATATTTTTATTAGTTTGTGTTGAACATGAAAAATAATATTTTCGTTCTACGCACTTCTTTTGTTTTGTGTATATACCTCAGTGAACTTGGTGTCCGTGACAACTCAACGAAAAGTTTTTGCTTGTTTTTTAAGGGTTGTTTTCCTCGTCAGAACGTCTCCTCTGCTTACTTGCCTGCCTGGCTGTATGCCAGCCACCCACGTATATAAGGAGCGTGTTTGAGAGAGTAAGAGAGAGAGAGAGAGAGAGAGAGAGAGAGAGAGAGAGAGAGAGAGAAGTACTATACAGTATAGCGACCTCGACGGATAACCTTATAGCCCTAGTAAAAGAAGAAAAAAAATCTAGAGAAAATAAAAACTACTTTATATTCGATATCCAGATTTATTTCAAATGCACAGTCACATTTTATATAATATAATGTAGGTTATGATGTATTTTCCATATCCGTTGAGATTTTCTTTTATGTCAGCATTCATCACATTTTTTTATCTTACGTACTCTGAATTTCTTGGAAAACAAAATTAAACTATACTGTACAATTTTATTTGTAAATAGAGAAAATAAAAATATAAAATAAAAATAAAATAAATCAATAATTTCAAGAAAATGTACGTGCAAAAGTATGACTACACATACTTATAGCTATTTTTTTCTATCAAAGAGAAATTAAGCTCAATACTGAGAAAGACATACAATATCTGGAAAAGTAAGATCGTATGCAGTTTAAAAAAAAAATCAATGTGAAAATGTAGTTGGTTTGTAGATTATATCGCACAGTTGACAATCAATGAAGAAATGTTTATAAATACTCTCTATTAGACACTAGATAGAGGGAGAGAGAGAGAGAGAGAGAGGGGGTTGCAATTATTAAATTATCCTAGTTTGTAACTAAACTGGCACAGCTAGTATTTTCATCGGCTTGATAATTACTAAGCGTGTTCTATTTAACTCAGATAGCATTAAAACAAGAAGTATGCTACACAAAACAGTGGTTCAAGAGAGACTCGCAAGCAAGTAAATAAAATTCACTTATGCGTGAAGTGTACTTATGTATAGTGTGTAGCTGAAATTGAACAAGACGCTATTTTGTACTTGTAAAATTATAACTTTCTCATATTCTGAAAAGAAAAACTGAAATGTTATACAGTATATTGACTTTGTAAGTAATGTTTACACTTCAAATTATAATTATGAATGGAGCTCATTTTCACCCACATTTTAAAGGTCAAGGTATTATAAAGCATATTATAGAAAAATAGAAATGCTTATTTTTATAAATTTAATTGTGTGGGAGTCTTTCCTTTTAACTTTCTTATACAGTATTTCTAAGAAACTGTCCAAAAATTTACTTAACTTTATTTATATCTTCAATTTATTTTATTTAAAAAAATATTGAATTATAAAAGATTATATAGCTCCCCAATGCGTAAAGAAAAAAAACTTAAAAAAAAAGAAAGCAATTATTTTCTTTGAGATGATAACCAATGTTTTCTACTTAAATAAACTTTAATTACACTCTAGATATGATTTACTCAAGTTGTTAGTCATTCTGACATTTTTGCTCTCTCTCTCTCTCTCTCTCTCTCTCTCCTCTGTCTTTCTCTTATATTAAAACTTAAAAAAGAAAGTTAATTACTTTTAGTTGAGTCGATGGTAAAAGCAAACTAACGACTCTTGTGTAGTAGAACAAAAATAATAATACCTATGTATATGTATAAAGACCGTTAATATAAATGATTTTTTTGAGTATTTTTAATACGTTATAGAATTATATCTAACTTTGTTATTTAATGTTTAAATGATACTGACATTGTATTTTTTTTTTCTAAAGTTAATATTGTTTGATCCCTCGAGCTACAACGAACATCACACATCTCTGCACAGAAGAAAGTTGGCAACTTGTGTAAACTGCTCCCTTGATGATGAAAGCCATAGAATGAGTTTTTATATTAACTTTTACACAATAAAATTATGATCAAAAAAATATATATAGGCCTGTATATATATTGACTTTTATCATAATAAATATTTTTTATACGTATATAATATAGGTAATAATATAGGATAGGTATATTTAAAGGCATAGAAAACGTGAAACAACATGTTCTTTAACACAAAATGGGATCTATATAATAATTTTTACCAGAATGTAAATTATTCCACAAGAGAGCGTAAAAAAAAACTGTAAAGTATGCAATTTGCGTGAATATTTCTGTTTATTTATTTATTTATTTATTATTATTTATTATTTCTGTCAGAAACAGGCTAAAACTAGTATGAAAATGTTGTGCGGGTTGCATAAATAATTTTTTTCTGATCACTGCTACGGGTTTTGAGACCATGCAATTAATGTTATTTATAAGTCCCATCAAGTGTTTTGTGATATAAATGCTAATGTTTTCATGTTGTCTATGCCTTTAATGGAATAAATTTTACTTTTACTTAAATATTTAGTGGTTTCATTTGAAATATAATTGTTAACGTAAGAGTTGCATTTTATTCTCCTATATAAACGACCAACACAAACATAATATATAACATTCTTATTCTTATAATAAAAGAATAAAATGTGGTAACTTTTGATGTTTGTAAATAGAAGTGTAAGTAGCTACAATTGTATTTTGCGTACATTTAAAGTTAAAAATTATACCTTTTTTTCTTGCTTAGCTTTCAGTATACTGGAATTAATTTTCACAACTATGTATTATATAGAAGGAATTCTTAAATTCTATGCTATGTAAACTAATCTCAAGCGAAGTATTTACAAGCTCCAGGCTTTAAAATACCAACTTGAACATTTTTCCCTAGTGGATATAAACCTTAAGAGAGCAGAGAAAATAAAATTAAATAAAAACGAGTCTTGTTCCTTTCAAAATAAAAGACTCTGAAAAAAACTATATAGCATTAAATTTAAAGGAAATGGCCTTTTAGCAGCATAAATACATTTTGTTTCTTTTGAGCTGTTTCTACTCAAAGTCTAAACAATACAAATAAAACACGTACACACAGAAACATATAGAGGCATTTTTGTTGTTAGTTTTATAAAAATAAATCTTAAATTATGAATTTTAATAATATTTGTTTTTAACCTAAGCTGACCTCCGTAAATAAATTCTTTCTAACATTTTCTCTTGAATACAATAACTGGAAAGAAAATTTAGAATTATAAAGTTCCGTTTACGAGAAGGGTTTTTAGTTCTTATTTGTTTTACAAGATAATATGTCGGAAATTTCTCTTGTTTCCATACAATTTATTATTATAAAAGTTAATCGTATAGAGCAAGATAGAAATAATATGTAAAAACACTATAAGAAATATAATATTAAAGCCCTTGCCAACTTACCTTTTTATCATTTAGAATACTAGATTGATAATTACCATACCTTATTATCCATGAATAACCGCGTTGATTTTGTATTTATTTTCATTTTGACGGTTATATCACGCATCTGACGTCACAATGTACCAATGGGGACGTGATAAGGGTAAAGAACTTGAGGGAGGGGCTTAAATTTATCACGTGACCAGAGCGGTAACTGTGATTGGCGGTGGTACATTGTGACTTCAGATACGTAAAATAACCGTCAAAATGTAAATAAATGAAAATAAATACAAAATCAACGTGGTGTCTAATTCATGGATAATAAGGTATGGTAATTATCAATATAGTATTCTAAATGATAAAAAAGTAAGTTGACAAGGGCTTTAAAATGTAATTTTGTATTATAAATATAATCTCTGTTAGTGTGAGAGGAAATTTCTCAAGTGCAATGTTGCAAGTTATTTTATTTAACTGTGTTATCCCGGGGATTCCATGCAAGCAAGTGCGCGCTTTGCAAGGCTATGTTGTTTGTGTTGCGGGACACTCTATTTACTTCCATAACACTCTACTGGTCAATACTGTATAGTGTCAGAGTGGCCTGCTTGGCTGCCTCTATGCTCTTTGTACACGCATGCATGATATCAACAAAATTTTAATGCAGCATGCCTTGATTGTCATTTAAATATAATAACAGATTTTTGTCACTTTCAAACATTAAAAAAAATTGTTCCATAGAAGGATTTTTTTTTTTTTTTTTTTAAGTAACACGTTTGTAGTATAGATTTTAGATTTGGACAATCAGAATTAAGTACAATATTTATTATGTTATTATTATTATTGTTTTATTACTGAATGAAAATTTTAAACTATTTCATACATGAGAAATAAAATATTTTCATTTACACCGACCTAACAACTTTTTTTTTTTATATAATACGTAATTACGCTGTTTTAAAAAATGAATTACAAACGTTTAAAGATGACTCCTTGATACGTAAATAAGTAAATATTAACCACATCATATGCTGTAGTATTAATATTATACTGCATCAAAACGGAGTTTCAAAATGCATTTTTAAGTCATTTCGATCAACATACAAATGATGTTTGTTTTGCTTTTGAAATACATTAAATTTTTAAGTACAATATGTACAGTATAACTTCATAACTTATTAAATGCTGTTAAATGATTTCCGTGTTAATCTAAATATTTCATTAAATGACTATTATTTCCCTGCTTTGCTTTTGTAGCAAATAAAAATAAATATTGACATTTTATTTGGCTTTTAATATTTCATTACATAGTATTTACATTTTATTTGTTTTCTGTGCTATATAAATATGCTATAACTGTTTTATTTATTTCTGTAGGTGTTATATAATAGAAATTGCTTGCAAAATGAAAAATCTGCTTTTTAAATGGCTCGTATAACAATAAAGAGAGGTAAAGATACCGCCTCATCGTTTTCTTTATACATAATAATGAAAATAAATTTCATTAGTGTTTCAACTCAATATCAATTTAAAAGACATGTACGAAGTAGTTAAGCTTTGACAACGTTACACATGCTCTTAAGGTAACAAAAAAAATTCTATTAAATTCTTAATCATGTTCTTTATGGGTTTAGAAACATACTTAAAAGTCGTTTTATATCGTTCTTTAAGATTAATAAGTATTAAGTATTATTTTGTAAATTTTAAACAGTATTTAAAAATAATTAATAACTTTACCCTTGTTAATATAATTTTAGAAGTTAATATTTTTGTTTTAACTGTTTATATTTAATTTATTTTATATTAAAATGATAATAAAATTTCCCTGCATGAAAATTTGAAATTATGGAAGGCGATTAATAACGTTTGCTAATTAAATGCGACTGAAAGTCAACGTTAATTTCCGTTGTCGTAAACAACACAAGTCTCTACATTCTCAACATTTTGAAAGAGAATGTCACTCAAGCAACGTGATAAATGCTAATTTCCTTTTCAACCAAATTGAAAATTTGAAAATTGTATTTAACAGGGAATATATTTGTACGTACAACATATATATGGCAAAATTTATCTTGTCCGAAACAAAAACATTTTTATTTAGTTAAATCATGGACTGTCAATATACTGTACATATCATGAATAACAAAAGCAATATGAATTATTTTATTGAAAAGTATGTATTTAATAAAAAATGAAACCATAATACCTTCAATAGATACTCATAATACTCTTTTTGAGTTCTAAGGCATATTATTATTGTGAAAGTTTTAAAAAATTAGCACTTTGTCTTTTACTTAAGTGTATTTTATAATTCAATAATCACAAAAAAATATATAAATGTAATTTTTGTTAATTAAAATTTTAAACTTTAAATTATGAAGTACTATCGGAACAAATTTTCAAGTAGCAAACATTTTAATGGCATTTTTTTTAAATTTAATATAAAATTAAAATATTGAAAAAAGTAAATAATTTTAATTATAAAAAAGAGAAAGGAAAAGTTTTATTTAACACTTCATTAATTTGTATTTACAAATCTACGAGTAAAAGGTGTTTTAAAATATGAAATATCAAGAGTATTTAAGCATCAAACAGCTCAGGAAAGAAAAAAAGTCATGTTTTTTCTCTTTGCTATATCACAAAAAATTAAATGAGCACTAGATTGTCGTCTTTGATGTTTGTAATTTTGACAAACCTCTTCTTTCCTTTGATCGTGATATATATCATTTTTAATGAGAGAAAATTGTATAATTGGATAGTTAGAAAACTTATTAAACTTTATAATAACTTTTTAAATGTCAATAAATATTACTTTATCTGTAAATTTACCTATAATATTTATTACTCTCTCTCTCTCTCTCTATGATATATATATACATACACACACACACAGTATATTGTTAAACAATTTTGGCAGTCACTGAAAATATATCTCGTTTTTTTTTTAGTGTAATTTGAAACTTCATAATAGCATAAAAAATATATTCCTGCATTGAATAGAAAAAAGCGATGTTGTTTTTCATTCATTTCAAGTTTACTTAAACTTTGTATTTTATTTCTTAAAAAAAAGTTTGTTCTATTTTTGAAAGAAATGAAGAAAGAATACAAGGAAATTGCTTCTAAAACTTCCAATTTTCTGATTTTATATTTCATCCACTGAAAAGTCTTCCAAAAATTCCCCCTTTTAGCCTTTTTGTCAACTTATAATATATGATATAAAAATTTACAAATTCAACCTTATTTTATAGTAAAAAAAAAAAAAAAAAAAAAAAAAAAAAAAAAAGCAAGTGAAAGAATTTTACTGCAAATATTTCCACATATACATAACATAATAAAATACAACAGATTTGCAGTATGTGTTAACGTTATGCTAATATAGTAAATTCCGTCACATATTCAAATCCGTGGAGCTTTTTCTTCACTTTTTTATTCAGTATTCTGAGTGATTGGCCCAGTTGGTTGGTTTAAAAAGCAATTTGTCCTACTATTTTCAAACAATTTCTCTTCTTCTTCTTTATCAGAAGCTTAATATCTCTAAATTATAAAATTTATATCGTATTACTGTTTTCACACTTTTCAAATTTCAGAACATAATTAAACAAATATATAAATCACAACTTTCTATAGTTGTTATAATTCACACTTAAAATACGTTTAGTATTTGGTTTTTAGCTCCACTCCACACTCGATAATATTGGAGGCTAACGCGTACATCGGGCTCAAATACTGAAGCCAGGATGCACGCACCCTGTTAACGCCCAAATATCTTATTAGGAGGCGAGTTGATGGCTGTTAGGGCACTATCCACCCCTTTTTTTAGCCTTATTATTATTTCAGTAAGAATTTACTAAAAAATGCTTAGAAACAGAAGATATAGCTATTGAAAATAAAAAGATAACACAATGAATGAAATAAACATCGCTGTTAAAAGTTATCTTAAATTATTATTATTTTTTTAGACTTTGTAAAAAAAAAAAAATAATAAATAAATAAAAAACTGAAACATTATCATAATCATAAGTCATAATAATTCCATATTATTAAAATGCTTCAAACTAAACAAGCAACATAAAATCACATCACGAAATGAGAGAATGTATGAGTGGATTAGTCTGTGTAAATGTTCATGTATATTTTGACATTGTGTGAATATCAAACTAACGCCAGTGGTCAACCCAAAGTCACGTCGCTTTTCACACTCAAAATAAAATGAGAAATTAAATATATTTCTAACGCATCAGAATAGTGCTTTTAATATCATTTTAAATTTTATTTAAATAAATATATTTCAAAAGTGTTGAAAAAAAAAAAAGAGAACATAAAATAAGGAAAGAAATATAGAAAAAAAGCAGAGCGTAGCATAATACTCAATTAATGTAAAAGCTTTATGGTTTATTAGTTTGCTTTTTTATCAAAACTAAAAGTAACTAAAAAGCAAAGTTTTT
The DNA here is from genome assembly GCA_949318235.1 of Ecdyonurus torrentis. NCBI lineage: Eukaryota > Metazoa > Arthropoda > Insecta > Ephemeroptera > Heptageniidae > Ecdyonurus > Ecdyonurus torrentis. Next base: position 34,956,431 of record OX439131.1, on the reverse strand, counting down.
TTTTCTTTTTATAAAATTTACTGTGGTAATATTGGTACCAGAAAATAACAAAATAAAAAAAATTGTTATTGCAAATATAGATAAATATACAGTTAAAATTACTAAGCCAATATATGAATGTAGAAATGTATTACGTAATACATGACGCAATTTAATTTTTCTACAGTCTCTTGTTTTAAGACTGAACTTTTTAAATAATTTATTATTATTACATTATGCACTTAAAAAATTATATTATATATATATATATATATATATTATAATATAATTTATGCTGCATTGGACAGTTACTATATTGTAGAGCACAAATGTTGCTATTTTGTGGTACCATAATTATGCCGAACATCTTAACTGTTATGCTATGTAGTATAATCACTATACAATATAGCATAAATAATGTTGGTTTGCATAAATTTTACTGCATATAGCTAGCATAATTATTACGTATTTATTTGTATTCCATTATGCATTACGCAATATGTCAAACATTTCGACAACCATTTGTAGCAGAAAAAGCATGACTTCACAAAGTCCGCATAATATATTGCATATACCTTAAATTTCACCATATACAATGAAAAATAACAAAATTTCAGGTGGTAATTTTATTTTATATCCTAAAAGAGGACATTTTCCTAAATATGTAGATGTGAATTTCAAAATTTTGAGTTTGTGAAATATTTTGAATTACTTTTGAAATTTGAAAAATGACATCACAGTTGGAAACTTATTCATGTGGCCATAAGAATAAGTTGCCAACCATGACATCATTTCGTGACTTAAAAAAATTAATTTAAAATACTTAATGAACTAAAAAATTAGAAATTCGCATATCTATCGAGACGATACCCTCTTATAGAATATTCAATAAAATTACCCTTTAAAATTTGTTGGTCTTACCCATTTGATATACAATTAATATATCGATATAGCAAAATAAAATTCATCTAACAATATTTTAAAGCTTTATAATACGTATACCTTGCAAAGTTATATGTAAAAAGATAGAATCCAAGTTTACATAGTACAGAGGTATTTAATAACATTAAAATGAACATTACATAACTATATTGTATGTATACAGTATATAATCAGGTACTGTATGAAGACAAATGAGAGGACAAGAGTGTTACATATACAGTATACCGGTCGTTGTAATCAACAAGAGACAAATAACAGAGAGAACACAATGCGCACGGCAAACGGAATTATGAACTCGTATGTTACTAGATTGAATTGCTATATATATATATATATATATATATATATATATATATATATATATATATATATATATATTTAGCAACATATATATGACACCATCCATCTTTTTTTATGCCTATAATATTTCAACTCTAATTTTTGTACGATACTGTTAAAAAAGGCACAAAAGTACATTCTCTTCATTTTTTTCATTATAAAAAATAGACGTAATGTAACTAGATTTTGTTTTATATATTTATTATATAAAAATAAACCATAAAAAAAAACACGTGATATTATATATTTTTACATTATTATTTTTTTGAAATATTATAGGGTTATAAAGAAACATATTACATGTATAAATTTACGTTGTAAGTGGATCAACAATAAATTTTGTTTTATAAAAGACTGTGGTTAACTATTGTAACTTTATATTATAAAGAAAGGCAATGTTAGAAGGTTTTAACTTTTTTTCATACCAACACAAAAAGAAAGTTGAAAAGCAATTTTTGTTAAAGAAAATTAGCACCAGAAGAAAGATAGAAGAAGAATTTACATAGAAGAAAATTTAAATAGACATTAAAACAGAATAACATGATATTTTTTTCCAATTATAAATTTTATCTTCACTTTTATTTGATTAAAACTTCAGTCATTTTTAATCGAGACCATTAAATTTAAATTGTGACTTATTTTTCATCAAAATTTTGAGCGCAAAAATAGAGGAAAGATGATAAAAATACAAAGCATTTTCCTTTGCAATACAACATAAAATGATATTAAAAAAAAAAAAAAAAAAAAGTTTTCAAAAAACGGCATTTTTTAATATATTTATATTCATATGCTATTAAGCTTATAATACTTTCAATTCACATTTACAAACAAAAATTGTCAACCAAAAAAACTTTTTTTTATATATATTCTCCCCGATGTGATGATAATGTAGAAATGAAGTAATAAAACACTAAAATATGAAATCAAAATCTATGTGTATTTTCATTATAATTTACATTTTATTTCTAATCTATACATTTAATCTAAATAGATAATAATCCATTTTTTTAAAGTAATAGTATTGAACGATATTTTTTGTTCGAGTTATATATCCAAATGAGAATAAATTTGAAAGTTTAAGTATTTTTTTTTTTCTATCTTACCTGCGGGTTCGTCCAGGGTGTAGGGCCCTGCCGCGGCTAGGGTGGCCACAAGCAGCAGGGCGCACATAAGCGCCAATAGCGTCCTCCTCATATCTCGTACGGGTCTGGTTGAGAAGGCAGGCAGGCAGACAGTAAGCAGGACCAAGCAGCAACAGACAGACGCTCGCGTCTCCGCTCACAGCCTTATAACCACCGCGAGGCATACCGAGCTGCACCGAGTCATCCCGAATATATCCCATATATGTATAATAATATTTTTTTTTTTATATGAGAAATATATTAAATAATCACAATAATTATTTTTTATTGCTATATATACGTATATATTTCCTAGAATTGAATTTTTACAGAAATATCTAACGGTTCAATTTTACTTATTTTCCTTGTTATTTATTGCTCTCTTTTGTTCAATATATCTGCCCCCTCAGATTTTTTTTTAAATTTTTATTATTATTATTATTTTAATGGAGAATGAGAATGTACACTTTTATATTTTGGTAAAATTATACTTTCCATTTTATCTTTCTACAAATGTTTGCCTAGCATAAATATGCCTAAACTGTTGTCGGAGATATGACATAATCGACGCGCATGCATTGTGCTCGTATTGTCATGTATTAAATTTAACGGCTTGATGGCAGATAATGCTAAACAATTACTGCTTTTTTTATACAATTTGAAAATTTAAATAATTTTTTACAGCAAAATATGTTTATTATGATGATAACGAGGCGTAGAGAACATTTATATTATGTGGGCGTTCGAAATATTAATTACATCAACTAGAAAATTAACACACAAATATATTTACATAATTTTATTTCATATCGTATAAAATAACAAACATAAACGAGCTAAATGTTATATTTTATTGTGTATTTTATACTTCATTCATTGGAAATAAACTTTTTAATTGATAATGTTTTACTTTGATTATTATTATTGGTAGCCTATCATTTTTTTCCCTCCTTATTTCTAATTTTGAAGTCAACATGGATAACCTACCTACTAGGTATTTCAGTATATTCTAGCAATTTTTCTACAAAAAGTTGTTTACTAGAAGCAACTAAATTCAATATAGGTTTGATTCAATCTTTACCAATATAATATAACTACAAAACTAGGACTATATTCTTAACTATAAAATTACGCCAATATAACAGAAATTCGATCCATTACGCTGCTCATATCTTTGAAGTAAATATTCTTCTTCTATACTACTATTTACCAACAAATTACTTTAAAATATTAATATTTATTATTTATTTTTAAGTCATAATGAGTTATTTATATTACATGCACCTGTTAGCGGTTGAGGAGCTCCTGTAAAACAGGCCACCAGTTGCGCACATTTTCACTGCGGGTTGCAGCAAACATTTTTTTGCAGGCGCTAACATCGCGCCTATGGTACTTGTCTGAACAAGCAACTACTACGGCCGTGCTGTAAATTAAATAGCTGACGTAACAAACATGAGAAAAGCATTTAAGTAATACAAAATAAAATGACAATAAAGAAATAATATAATAATAAAAAAAAATAAATCTCGCAACAGACTTGTTACATTGCTATTTGCGTTCCAAAAATTTTTTTTTTTCAATCAGATATATTATGTTTTTGTTTTTTTGCTTCTGTGTTTAAATGTTTCAAAGTATAGATACTTTATTTTTACTAAGTACAATTCCGATTTAAACACTTTTATATTTATTTAAAGTACATATAAAACGCTATACGGAAGGGATTCGTCACCGTACCGATACTACCGATACACTTGGTGTTTTGGGATGAAAAAGCCTATTTGACTTTTCGTTCCACCTATATCAGTAACAAAAAAAAAGTCTTAAAAATCGATATTGATTTAAAGCATTAAAAATAATGAAAAAATGGTGGAAAATGTAATTAATTAAAACGTGTAGAAGTAACTGAATTCAGTAGATAAAAATATTTGATCGTCCACGCAATAGGTTGAAGATTCAATTAAGATATCATGGTACCCGAAGCGAGCAAAGTTAACGCAAAGAGTTTCCGATGACGTTATATACAGCCTGCTTTATTAGTGAAAGAGAGAGAGAGAGAGCAGGCAGCGTCGTCTCATGTTTCTGAAATCTGATAACACGCCTTCTCATACAAACTTTTCTCCATTTTTTTCCTATTTAATTATATTCAGAAGGAGAAAAACATAAAAAGTGGGAAGATAGGGAAGAAATGACGTTGATAAAATTTTATTAATTCGTAAATAACAAAAATAAACACTGCGTATTTGCAATGTTAAGATGTTTTTTCTATGTTTCTAATGAAGTAACAAAAAATATAAATATAACTTAAGAGCATTGGAATTTTTAAATTAATAGTTTGAAAGTAAAGTGAGAGGCGATTAAAATCGCATTTTAATACTGATAACGGTAGTAATTTTACATCACAAAATACAAAAACATACTTTCAAAAAAATTTAAAAGAAAAGAAGACTTTGCAATGTTAAAAATAATAATAATGAAAAGCAGAGTTGTTTCAAAGTATAGTAAATGTAAAATTTTATGCTATGACTACACTTGGCCAGTTCTTCTTGGGACCTAATTTCATGTGCTATAATATATATTCACATTAAAATTTCAAAACTACCCCTCTAGACGTAATGCAGACATACAGCTCCTCCCACAAAAACTGTTTTTTCATGCATGCTATATTATGCACTTGCGTATTAATTTTTGTGAAAAAAGGTGTATATATATTTTATATATTTATATAAAAGTCTTTATTACTGTAAGTATGCTTATACATTTGTTTTTGTTTTTTCAACATAGATGTTAAAAAAAAATAATAAAAAAAGTATTTTTATTAGTCGAAATCAGGCTACAAATCTCTCAACTTAATATCGACGTACTATATTTTTCATTGTCAATAACAATAATAGAATAATTAGATTTGGTTTCTCATATAAATAATTTATTGTTATATTTATTTTGGTATTCAAGATAACAATCAATAATTTTTTGTTTTGTGTATTTTATTTTTCATTTCTTAATAATTTAACCATAAAATTATTTTCGATAGTGATAATGTGCAACATAAATTACAATAAATTTGAATTTATCAACTTATATAGGAATTCAAGAAACAGTTCCGGTATTTACCATGCTCAATTCATGAATATATAAATTGTGTCCTTAAAAATGTAATTAATACGGCTTTAAATTATGTTCACATTGTTTATTTCCCTCTGCTTATAATTAAAATTAATTCAGCTAAAATCTCTACCAAATCCCGTCCTGCATTATAACATTTATAACATACAATTAATATTAGGTAAAATAATATTCAATTATTTTTTAATTAATTAAAAAACAACTAATAATTTAAATCATTGAAGTGTTTTATTGGAGAAAAAACTATACAAAAAGTTAAAACATTTTTATACTATTAAAGTCACAATACATTTACAATATATCAATAATGAGAAGAAAAAAAAACTAGTAATACAATTTTATTGCTAAATTTGACTATATAATAAAGAATAATAAAGCAACAAGAAAAGATATTTACAATGGAATATAGATAAAAGAGTCAACAATACAAAGAAATATACTATATTGAAATAATCTACATATTATAGAGAAATACTTTATTTGTCAATAAATTTATATCAAGTAGAGAGTAAAAAGTCTTAATTGAAGTAAGTTTTTAGATTTTTTTTTTTTTTTTTTTTTTGTGCTTTATTGACACACACAGAGCAAAATTAGAAGCACAAAAATACAGTGTGATACATATTATTATTATTATTTGTTCAATCTAAGTTATTATTAAGAGATAAATTATTTTATTTTTATATAGTTGAAGATATAGTTTAAAAAGGTCACAGCATTATATTTATAATATATATTATATTTTTATATCTATATTTAAACCTTCATTGAACGTATTCAGGTTTAAACAAAAAATCTCGACGTTTGTATACCGCTATAATTTGGGTCCCAAGAATTAAATTGTGTCATTTCATTCTATTTAAAAGTTGAAATAATAATTAATATTATATAATATGGTTCATTATCAAAAACATTTAACATAAAATAATAAGAGGAAAAAAAAAATAACCAACTACAGTCTTCAATGTAAGTTCATTTTTAAAAGAATGGATTTACATATAAAATTTCATTTTATTATTACTAATTTGTAATTTTAAGTTACAGAAAATTTATACTTTTGATTTTAAATATTGTATGATATTAGTTTTAATTAAAAGAAGTACTTTTGTACTAACATACGGTTATTATATTGCAAATACAAGTATATTATCTTATACCCCTTTATAATAATTTTAATTAAGATACAATGTCACATTTCCAGTCCTGTAGTCGTTACCTGATTTTTCTATAACGTTAACGTTAATTTCATATAAGACTATAACTTTAACGAAAACGTTAACTCTAATTTGTCCTCAACTATAACGTTAACAGCTTTTTTATGATTATTCGTAAATGTAATCGTTTAAAAAGTTAATATTAACCTTATATTTACTCATTTATAAATAAAAAGGTAATTTTATTTATTATTTCTCTCACTTTGTCAGTTGATTTTGTTTTTTCAAGCAGTATAAAGTAAAAATTTCTTTCAAAAAGTAACGTTATAGTTAATGCTATGTTAACTTCAATTTTTGTTAATCTATAATGTTAAAATTACTTTTTTCAATGTTGTTAATCTATATTATAGAAATAACCGGTTAACGTTAACGATTTTACTTTAACGACTACAAGACTGCACATGTCTTCCTCCAAAATCAAGATATACAGATACTTCAATAATAAGACTGTGGTGGGTTATTAAACAAAGTTTTTTAGCTCTCAAATATAATATAGAAAAGTTTTACATAAAAGATTTTCTTGGGATTCATGAGATTTTTGAAGCTAAAAAATCTCATGGAACATATATTTTAGTCAACAAGTTTTTTTTTTTTTTTTCAGAGAGAGAATAAGAATGTTAAGTATTTAATTTTTAAAATTTCAAATATACGTAATGATGCAGATATTGCAGACATTTTTATATTACCAGTATTAACTAATTATGCTAAACTATAATGTTACTAAAAACTACCATCAAGAGAATGAGATTTTATGTTTTTAGATAGAAAGTTTTAAAGCCATTTTAGTAGATTTTGTTACAATAATCAATTAAAGTAAATTTAAATTATTTATCTATATATTATAAATTGATATTCATTGATCTATTTGTTATCTTCTATTTTTTAAAGAAACTTAAAAACTCATAGAACTGACAGTTATCAGTCACCTAAATACAGCTCTGAACAAAAGTTTCTTAACAGGACGTATAAGCAAACTGTGTTTTTTTCATAAGAAAAGCATTGGGCAGTTACAGATTGCCTATCTGTCTTGTTTGGAAACTGTATTCAGTAATAGCTATCAAAGTTTTTTTATTTATTTTTTTCTTCATCATCTCCTTAATATACATAATACATGCATAAAATACAATACACATATAACATCAAACAAGCTCTTTATAATTTGGTGTTGGGTAAATAATGGAAGCACTGCATACATAATTAACAAATAAGCACTAAAATTGTCTAATTTAAAATTATTGAATTGCTTTTTACTCAAATACTAAAGAATGAGTAATCATAAAAAATAGCAGAAGGTATTTCTTATTGGTTGATGGCTATATTCACTCCATGAAATACAGATGCCATATAAAATATACTTCTCTACTATTTTACAGAGTAAAAATAGTCATATTCCATATTGTAATAAATATAAATTAATACTGAAATTATAATATATCACATTAAAGATACATTTGGAATAAAAATTTTGTATTTTTCTTTCTCTTTTCAAAGAGGCATTTCCTCGGAATGCAAATAAATTACGAAAACTATACCTTCCCCCCCCCCCCCTCCTCCCACAAACATACACACACACACACATCTTGGGCACTATGAGATTGAAATACTGTACATTGAAAGTTTACTTTAGAATATCATACGATAAAAATAATACTTTTTCATGACCTAGCCTAGTAAAATCTGCTACATTATATTATGTGGACATCCAACTCTAAGCTGGCAATATTTAGGTTTATTTCTATCTATAATAACTCAACTATGAAAGAAAGTTTCATACTATACATCTACAACTCTCAACACAGAATTATTAGTTATTCTAAATAAAATTTAAAAAACAAATCTCACAAGTTATATATCTTCTTTTGATTATCACAAACTTTAAATGTAAACTTAGAAACTATTTACGTGATTAGAGAAAATTACGTCAAGAAAGTCACAATGCATAATTTACATACATTTTTTTATGGTTATTGTACTAGTTAGCAGCTGTGCTGCTCTTATCACCTATTAAAGATTTTTTAAATACTTCAACTTGGTTTTACAATTTTTATTCAAGATAGATGACAAATGCAATCATTCTTGTACTAAAAAATTCAAAGTCCTAAAATGATCAGAAGTAATTTAACAAAATGCAACTTCTGATAACCAGTACACTTATTATATGCAGCAAACACAAATGTTTGAAAGTGTGCTTGCTTGTAACAAAAAGGCATGTTCTTATATGTCACTCTAATGGCTGTAAGCTGCAACCTCTAGTTAAACCTTAGTTATCTTTTTTTAATTGTTGCAACAATCAAAATAACAACTTAACTACGGTTTAACTAGTTAGTTAGCGTCGCAGCTTACGGGGGTAAGACATTTATTTGTCCTACACTTTTAATACACTTCTCAGGTACACTCCTCCCGAATAAATCTGACCGGTTGCATTAAAGTTTCCCAATATATTTAACATTTGGAGACATGAACGCTGTGGTCAGATTTATTCAGGAGGAGTGTACAGTTTCAGGCAAATGAAAGGTAACCATTTAAATATATTGCTATTTTGTGCACCTCAATTTTTATATGGAAACGATATTAATAATGCTGTTCGTAAACCCTGTTCTCTGCTCCTAAAATGACGATCACCTTTGGTTAATTAAATGAAATGCGCATTTTTTGGTGCAAGAGAACAGGGTTTACGAACAGGGTGCTCAGGTATAGCGTTATCTATCAGGTGAGCTACTTTAGCCAGCAAGCCAAACATGCCTCGTGATGCACGTGAATATGACATAATAATAATATAGTTTTCACATAAGCTTGAGGCGCGCAAAAAAACAGCAAGTTTAAACGGTTACCTTTCAGTTGTCTGAAACTGTACACGAAACGTACATTTGTCATGTATATTTCCGTTAATAGTGCTGGAAAAAACATTGCACATTTTGTGCACTTAGCAAGCACTTCTCCAACACAAAAATACACATGGCCCAGAGTGACATAAAAATGGGTCGTGAACTTTGCAAAATTGACACAAAGCACTGGACATGTACATGACAAGTAAAAATGTGTTTGCCGCCTAACATATTTTAATAAAACAGACTCAAACTATAATAATAATACTTATGCAGGTGCTTTGTTATTTCAGCTGAAGATAAAAGCAGTTAAAATATTCTTAGAATCAAATACTAAAAAATTTTATTGTTGATAAATATGTGAGTAAATACGTGAAAAAAAATCACGCTTAAAAGATAATAATAAAAAATACAGCAATAATAATAATAATAAACGAATAAAAATAATACTGGAGTAGATAGAAAATAATAAAAATAATGAAAAAAGTATAATATGGCAAGTTGTTGTACTTTTTCGTGATTTAGTGACAGTATTTTTTTATAATAACATATACTGTACTTTCACAATAAGATTGCTTTCCTCTTAGCATACTGTCAAAGCATTAAAATATTCTTTTATTTTTTAATTTTTGATTTGATTTGATATTTTAAACTTTGCACCTAGCATTTGGTTTCTTATATGCTGCTAACATACGCTGTGTAATTCCTCGGTATAATTGTGTGTTGCGTTGCTCGTGTGGTTTGCGCCATGCTGATCCTGCTAGAACTACAGAGCGACGTTTGATGCCTGGAGAGTGAACCAGAAAGCCTCGATCAAGAATGACAAACTTGTAACCTTGTAAGCACATCGCATCCATCTGAAAAGTTTGTTTTTTTTGTAATTATTATTTTGTAACTAAGATTTTTTTTTTTTTTTTTTTTTAATATAGAGGATTTTTTTCTTTATATTGCATTAACTATATAAATTATAATATAATACTCTACCTGTGTCATTTTATCTTGCTGTCCTTCCCAGCTTAGCTCCTCACTGTAGAATGGTTCACTCTTGGTCCCAATGTAAACTGGCTCCCACCGATGAAATGGATACTCTCGTCTCACAACTAGAAGAGGCTGCAAGTAAAACAATAATGTTTTTATTAATATTTACTTTACTTTAAGCATGGTAAGAGAACTTTATAAATATAATATATGTATTTTTATACACTAATATAATAACATACATATACTTACAATAATATATTGTTACATTATGATTATTGGACAATATAGTTATTGGCCCTGCTGCAAATATTACCAGTGGCATTTTTAAAATACTTCTACTCATTTTAAGGCTTTAAAATTTAGTTTAAGAAAGATTGCATTTTCATCTATCATTTGTTAAAATTTCAAAGCCCTAAATTAAGTAAAAGTATTATAAAAGTGTATCTGCTTATATTAGCAGCACGGCCAATAACTAGTACCGTTACAATACCATGAGATTGTACAGATATCCATTCTACATCAATGAAAGCAAAAAGTAACAATACTATTACTTTGAATGATTTCAATTACCTGAAGAAATCCTTCTGACCCTTTCTTCCTAATCCATTTTTGCAGACCAGGGAATTTTTGGCAATGAGGACAAACCCAGCGATGGAAAAACACGGCTTTGTCTCTTGTATACAGCTTGATCAGTTCTTCTTTGGTGTTTGGTATTTGAGCTGCTGCATCAATCTCAAATACAGGCAGTACATAGACAAAGCCAACACCAGTCCAAGACTGAGAGCTAGGGTGTTGTCGTAGCAATGTCAATCTCCGTTCTTTCAACCTTTTGATGAGATCTGCAAACTGAGCTGACAATCCCGCACTTGGCTGCAATTCAATATCTGATACTAACACAAATGGTGTTTTAGCAGCTTCCCTTGCAGAGTTACGAGCTACATTTACTGGATATATCATTCCTTTCGAATGTCGTACAGTTTGAAATGGTTTTACAGGTGGAGAACAATCATTAGGTAGTATTATATCATTTGTATCTCTCTTAGGTGGTAAATTTAATGGAAAAGTTATGTGTAATGATACTCGATGCATTTCTGGAATACATTTACATAATCTTTCAATCAACTTCACAGCCAAATGGGCATCCTCTCCAGGTGCATACACTGTTACACTAACTGAACCATCCCATCTTCTTAATAATTCAGTAATATGGTATAAAAGTTCTGGTGTAGCATGTGTACAATATGTTATAATATTATCTTTACTAACATTAGAACTATTTAAGATATTATAAACTATTTTATATGGGCTTGATTTACCTAATTCTATACTTGGTTGTACTTTATCATTGCTCCAGTTTAACATAGACCATGGATCATCAGAATCCAGAGACCAAAATGAATAGTTACAATTATTAGAACCAATAGGTCGTCCAGAAAGATAAATTCCAGGAACAAAATCTTCTCCTTGAGATCCTAAACGTCTTCCAAGCATCAATGCTCCTGCGATGTGATGTGGACCATGCATTTGACCTAAGTATAAATAATTAGATCGTTCAGAATTTTCCATTCTCAGATATCCTACTATTGCACTTATAAGTGTAATAAATACTACACCTAGAAGTAATCTGAATATCCATCGAGTTCGGTGAATACAAATAACAAAGGTGATGAAACGCATAATTCCTAGGTACCTTCTTTCTTCAAGAGTATTTCTTCTAGATTTACAAAATTATAACACAAATACGAGATCAAGTAAAACTTAAGTACACTGCGAATACGAGAATATCTTCTTTTTTTTCATTTTTGCTTCCTTTTAACCTTTTTTTACAATTTTATTTTGAACATTGTCTCAAAAATTAAAAGTTCAAAAATCTTTGTTGACAGATATCAGCTGGAAAATGAAATTTTGTAATTTTTAAGCCATCTATCGGCGAATACGTAACCAACAACCATCAATCCATTCTACACAGTGCTGCCTCGAGTAGCTAGGTTTTGAACTACATAAAACCATACAACTTCATTTGCAGCGATTTGCAGTGCGGTAAGGTAAACCGCGGCAAACGGCAAAATATTCGAGGTAGAGTTGGGTAGAGTTTTATAAGAACAAGAACGTATAATATATAAGAATATTATTTACAAAACCTTCCATTTCTATGGTTTCTAAGATTCATTTATTTATTGGCAATACAGGTTCTGAACAAGGACTCCATATGATTAAGGTGAACTGATTCATTTTTATCTATATATTATTTATAGTATGGTCAAAAATGCATATTATAGGATTAAAATAGAATATAATTTTATCATATATTATAATATATATATATATATATATATATATATATATATATATATATATATATATATATATATATATATATATATATATATATATATATATATATATATATATATATATATATATATATAGCTTTTCCAAATCACACATCACGCATGACTTGCAATTTTTTTTGTTTTTTTTTGTGTGCATATTTTGTTGCAAAAGAGATCATATATATGTTAGAGATTAAATTCGTTTTTCCACAGGAAAAAGCAATGTGTATATAAGCAATCTGATCACTTTAATAAACATTTGCAACAAATTCAAAAGATTCTAAATGAAGTTCTGAATTATATACAGGCGATTTCTTAAAAAGAAGTACTGTATAGAGGGATTTTTTCCCCCTATTCTGTATAGCAGGCTTGACTGAATTGACAATAAAATTATATATATATATATATATATATATATATATATATATATATATATATATATATATATATATATATATATATATATATCGGCAACCTAAACCTAAACATATATAGTCGCTTTTTTTTAGGGACTCCTTATCTATAGTATTACTTATTTTAAAAAATGGCATTTAAAGTTATAAATAAACATTTGCTTTTTCAGCAACATCTGTGGTTGGCTAGCGCGCTTCGCCATTAAATTGCATTGTAATAAAATTCATATGATACAAATAGTATTTCAAGCTACAAAACTATAAGTAGTTCAGAAAACAATGCTTGATACGATCGGTGACGTAACATTAATCAGAAGCGCGCTACTAGTGCTAGTAAAAGCTCCCTATAAGAATTTACCTCAGTCCTGGAAAAATTGAAATATCTCAAAAATGGTACGATATATTTTTTTATATAGGACCATTAGAGAACAGAGAAAAGAGCATAATCTATGAGTTAGAGTGAGCACAAGTGTTTGCAATTTTTGAGAAAACTATATCTGCTTTCCGAAAAAAAAATGTAATTATTAATTACTAAAGACTTAAACTTTAACATGTCTTGACTGAATTGACAAAAAAAAATTGACTGCTGTTGTCTAGACAACAGAATATTATTATTTTAATTTCATCGCCGGTAAGAAGCATTGTAAAATTACTTATTGAAACATATTATTATAATTTTTACTATTTTATATAAACAAAATTTAATTGCTAATTGATTTTTTCACACTATAAGAATTAAAAAGACAAATAATTTTTTAAATATTTTTTTCTAGTAATAAGGTATATTTATAACAAGTTTTGATTAAATATACGTAGGAAAAAAATACAAACAAATCTTTTTTTAAAGTCTTTTATCAAGTCCAAAAAAATATATCTTAAGGCGGAAAATCAGGTACTACGGGATTTGACTAAAAAATTGTGAAGAAAGAAAAATCTACAATTTTGCACAGTGATACATTAGGATAACGTATCTTCAAAAATGTAAACAAATTGGGGGGTCACCATTCTAGATTTTAAATTATGATTTTTTGAAGTTTTAGTCCAATAAGAACCCATGCTAATTTAAATAACTATTTTTTTCTCTTATCTGATGGTCACGGGTTATGAAAATTTTATCATAGGTATAGCTATGTATATTATAACTTTCAAATGGCATCATAAACTTTCGAAGTTTTCTTTTTAAATTTTGAGTTACAAGCCATCTATATACAACCCTTAATATAGACAACTTCACATAACCAACAATTGTCACTGGCAAGGGTCATCATTAGTTTTATGTTAATTTTGACCTGGTATAGGGCTTACCATGTTAAATTGAGGGTTTTAATTTTTAAATTTCTCGCTTTAGAATTATTAAAACACGTTAAATCACACATCGTCATAAAGTAAAAAGCTCAACTCAAAAAGTATTTTTTAGGACGTGAATGCATGAGCCACAGTAAAAGGAACAATGTGCAAAATGTACTCAAAATCGACTCCAAATGAGGGTTTGGGTTCTACCAGAATTTCCAGTTTCTCATTGTTAATATTTCAAATATGGTAATAAAAGGTGTTTTTGATCCATATTTTAAAAATTAAGCTTTGAGAAACTGAAATTTCTTGTAGATCCCAAACCCTCATTTGGAGTCGATTTTGAGCACATTTTTCACATTGTTCCTTTTACTGGGGCTTGTTCACGTCCTCTAAATACATTTTGAGTTGAGCTTTTTACTTTATGACGATGTGTGATTTAACGTGTTTTAATAATTCTGAAGCGAGAAATTTAAAAATCAAAACCCTCAATTTAACATGGTAAGCCCTATACCAGGCCAAAATTAACATAAAACAAATGATGACCCTTGCCAGTGATCAACCTGATGACCTTTTCCAGTGACAAGTGCTGATTATGTGAAGTTGCCTATTACAAGCGTAAATTTGAGCAGTTATAGAGTAACAAATTGCTGTTGTCATTGATTGAAACAAAACATGATCGCACACGTGTTTTTATTTCTTACAGTTACTCACGTGTACAGCTTCACTAAACAAAACCATAGGAGTTTAGCTACATATTGTTGCTTCATAAGTATGACAGGCCGTTTGCGATCATTATTTTAGGTCAGAGTATTAAAAATAATACTAAAAACTTCTGCTTGTTAAACTTTTTTTTTTTTTTTTTTTTTTTTTTGTGAATACACACTTGCTTTTATTTATAGTACTTGACTATAGGAATAAATTATATTATTGAAACAGCATTTATAAATTCATTAACACCCTCTTGCTGGTTACATATAGCACCCTCTGACTAAAGATTTTCGATCAATTTTGACCAAATATCATTTATTTATTTTTATCAAAAGCTTTTAATTTTCTGATACCTTTTTGCATTTATAACACATTCGTTTTTATTTATTTGTTGTATGCCTAGTAATAATAAATAATAAATTGAGTTCTATACCGTAAAACAGAATAAATCTAACAACGTGTGATTTGATTTAATAAAGTAAATGAAATAAAGGTGGATTGGTGAACCGTCCCCAGATGCCTCTAATAACTTTTATTGGCATGCGCATTCAATACCACCACTACCAGAACTGGCTGAAGACATACAGAGTGGTCAAGCTTAAACAAATCTCTCCTATACCATTTACCTTTGACTTTTGACACTATCCGGTAGTGGTATATCAATGTGCGGAGAACACGAGAGTGCATACCACATTACAACCTCTGAAAAAGCCGCAAAGAGAAGCAAACTCCCGAGTCAACTATAGGGCAAAAATTAGGTATAATACAGTATTGATATATATATATATATATATATATATATATATATATATATATATATATATATATATATATATATATATATATCTCCATATTTTAGAGAGAGAGAAAGGAAAAAAAACTGATTTTGTAACAACGACTCAACATTCAATATTCTCTTAATAATTCGGATTGCTACTACATTAGTTGTAGGGAAATCTTGAATAGCTTAAAGTAGCTAAAATTCAAAATTTGCAACATAGTAAAAAGAGGGGAAAAATCATAATTATTTAATTTACAAATAAAAAATATAATACGCATAGACGTATTTGGGGAATAGTCTTGTTTGAATACAAAATTGCTGTGTATCGTTATTTGTTAGAATCTTAATTCTCTTTATACCTCCAATGCTTTACTTTTTATAATTTATAATATACAATACAATGTATATATTCCAAATCACTCCAAATTCAGAAAAAAAGTTGTTTTGAGGTGAACGGCCAAAAATATAACTATACGTATACGTAACAATTATGCTACCTCAATTTGTTCAATACAGCATAATCTATTATCTATGCTATTATACTTCAAAATAACTATGCTAAGAAGCATAAATATTATGTTGCACAGCATAATTATTTATGCTAATTTCACATCATTTGTGCTATTATGACATAGATGCAGCATAAATTACGTTATTTATTCTTTCCATATTAATATTTTCAGCTCTTTCAAAAACTTATAGTTTCCTCCATCAAAGTCATGACCTCCATTCAATTAAGTCAAGACAGTCTGCTTCTATATGCTATAATTTTTGTTACGTTTTTTATTAGTATTTAATCAATAAAGCTATATTTTTTAAGTTTTCGAGTACTTTGATAAATAGAAATTATTGAGGCAAACACACACACACACACACACACACACACACACACACACACACACACATATATATATATATATATATATATATATATATATATATATATATATATATATATATATATATATATATATATATATAAAATTTGTCTTGTTCAGAAGGAGCGATATTTTATTACTTATTACATATAATTATTAAATTTATTGCATAAAATTTTTAATGATTTTATTAAGTTGAGATTGCGTACAATCAAATTTATATTGCTCATTGAAAATTACATCTTATGAAAAAGAGTTATGAAAATCCAATTATACATCTTTATGATTTTTGTGTTCCCATAATAAAAATTTGATTATAAATTGATTTTTTTCCCCTTATTTTTCTTTATTTTTTATGTATATGTAGAATATATATGTGTATATATTTTCTCCTCAAATGCAGTTGAAAATTAATTGAATCGAATTGCAGTTGCAAAATTTGCTTTATTTCTGTATTCTCATGTGTATTTCGTAACTTCATTCCTAATGAAAAAATTTTAAAAATAAACAAACAAACTTGCGTGCCGCGTTTTTGCTTGCAAGGATTGCGTGTATGCATGCTTTTCATTCTCATAATTTATGTATGTATTATTATTATTTCTTTTAGCATAATATAATATGCTTCCTTTGTCTCTTTTATCCATTTGAAATTGTAAATTAATAAAACATAATGATAAGATCCCCATTCATATTTTTATATTGATCGAATTTCAAATCTGTAAAATAAAAAAATTCTTCATTTTTCCCCCTCTCTTTTTTAAAGGAATAGACCAGAGAAAAACATATAAGCATGCATTTTTATCACAAAGCACTTGATGGGATTTACATAAATAACATTAGTTTGTCTCAAAACACAACAGTAGCCCCGTAGCAGTGATCAGAAAATTCAATTTATGCAACCCGCACAACATTTTCATACTAATTTTTGCATGTTTTCTGACGTCATAAACATGTATTTTTACGCAAATTGCATACTTTACAGTTTTTCACGCTCTCTCGTGGGGCTACATTAACATTCTGATAAAAATTGTCATCAGTTTTGAAGATCCCATTTTGTGTTTATTCATTAAAAAGCATATATGTTGTTTTATGTGGTTTATGGCTTTAATATGATTGATTTCTATCTGTTTGAATGCACTGATAGATCTTCGATCAAAAGAATGAAACAACAACAACAATGTTATTGTAAGAGAGAACAAGATTTTGTACTATAAATATATTAGTATTATGTATTATCTTATAAGAGCTTGGAGCGTGCTTATGACTTGTACGTTAGATAGGTATATCAAAGTAAAGTGGCACATTATTAATACCTTATAGAAGGAGCTATAAGGTCACAACCCAAATTAATTATTCACTTAACCCCTAACCTTACAAATGATTTTATTTACTATAATTGATTCAATTAATAATTAAGTCTCTATAGCATTTTGTACGTGTGTTTGTTTATATATATGGTATACACACGGTGTTATAAATAATGAATATAAAAGTTAATTAGTTTCAATTTAAAAAACGCTCCATCAAATCTAACAATAAAATATACTAATCTATATACGTATACATATATATGCTAAAATATATAAAAAATGTATTTTCAAAATAGTGAGGGCATATATCGGCTTATATTGCAAGTAATAAAGATTCTAAGAACCAGTATACATTTTTTTAAGTGAGTAATAAAGATTCTATAAATAATGCAGATTCGTGTAGTTTACATGCAGTTTTAGCAGAAGAATAATAACTAGAGCCCTCAAAAAAGGGTGTTTTAACTTTTTAAGAAAGAAAAATATTTTAAAAAAATATATAATGAGACGGTGTTGTTAAAATTATGTATATAGTTTTATTGCAAATTAGCGTGTATTTATTTCAAAAAAAAAAACAATATATATATATATATATATATAGCATAGTATTTTGAAATCTTATAAAATTATCAGTCTGTTATAGAAAATCATCATCATGCGTTATAGCATAAATCTATTATCAGGATTTATTATTACTATTTTTATTTCATTTTTGCGTCCCACACTTGACATGTCCCACACTTCACCAGCACATCTGTTGTTTGATTTTTTTTTTAATTAATCATAATTTTAAGAGGGAAAAATTGTCTGGAATCAAGGGTGGAAACTAAACATTTTGCAAAATTAAAATCTAGCTCTGCTATATTACAATATATGACACAAGATATGACAAATGCAGACAACGGGCAGGGTAGGTATAAAAAGAGGGATCTCACAGTTCACAGTTGATAAATCTCATCATAGCCGGAGGAAATTTTATAAAATAATTTATAAAAATTCAGTTATTAAAGATATCGGCATAAACAAAAATTCAGCTTCAGAAATTTTGATTTTAAATCTTTTAAAAATTTGTCCTTTCCTCAGACCTGACGAGAGGGTTTCCAAAATCCTTACTCCACTAATACGCCTTTGATCAAGTGTTTACAGAAATTTAAACTTCTGTACTGCAATCAGGGTCGGATTGGGAGGAAATTGCGCACTCCGGGATTCACCCAAAGGGACACCAACATCCAGATGGGGGTTCAAGGGGGTTAAGCCCCTTGCGGGGGGTTAAGGGGGGGGGGCACCCTTACCGCCAGAGTTGTTGTTTTTTTTTTTTTTTTTTTTTTTTGCAGTCCTGTTTTTTTGACAATTTTTTAAATTAAAATTGGCAGTAAAATATGTAATGACATGTCTTTTAAAATGTATTTTATTAACATTTTATTTTTAAATTGATTAAAATATTACATATTATTAAATAAATTCTAGAAAAAAAGATTGAGCAAAAAAAATATATATATAATAATAATAAGTGTTTAACAGGCATTTAGGTGAATGGTGCATCAAACATAAATACTGTAGTACTTATTTGCATATTAAAAATTTTTAATCAGTTTGGACGCCCCTGTATTTCTCTACATATCAGAGAGTATATCTGTATATCAGAGTGTATCAAATTTCTATCTTTGTTCTTACAATGGAGATTATCGGTTTAGCGCGCGGGGAGACGCGGGGAAAGCTAAGGGTCCCCTAATTTAACATTATGCTTATGGGTAAAAACACGTTTTTTTGAGATTTTTAAGAAAACTACTCCACTGATTTCGGAGAAATTTAAATGAGAAATTCTAGGCATAGTTTAACGTGTTTTAAGCCATAGAACAATTTTAACTTAGTTTTTTTTTTTTTTTTTTTTTTTTTTTTTTTAGCTAAGTAATAATTGACTCTACTAAAAATTATTTTGAAAATTCTATATTAGCTCAAGCCCTATGCCTGGAGTGTTCAACAATTTTTTAAAAAAGGTTTGATCCGATCACCGATCCGATCAAATCGTGATCGGAAAAAGATCGATCGACTATAACAACACTGGACTGGAGTGTTGGGCGCCCCCTTTGCCGTAGTATCTCACGCGATGAAAAAAAGTTTCTCGATCGAGATTTGCAAATTAAACAACAGTTTGAGATTTTGTTTGTTTATATACGCTCCATACTTGGCTTCTTGACTATTAAATAAATTAATTCTTCCGGATAGAAACCTCGTTTTAGAATTTTTTGTGAATCTTACCTGTTCTTTTCATATAGAGCTCATAGTCGCATGGCAAAAAAACAACTTTACTACGAGGTCTCTATTTGGAAGAACTGAAATATAAAAGTAGAAAATAAAAAGGTATCCGGAGCACTGTATTTTCATGGCTCAAAAGTAACATTTGTTTTTTTTTTAATTAATTTTCAGTAAAAAAAAAAAAAAAAAAAATCGACAAGACGTTGATGATTAAGGGAGGGGGGCATGTTTTTCACACAAAATAATAATAATAATAATAATCTCTCTCTTTTTGTTATTTGTAAAGATTCTATTTTGTATGATATCTTTTTAGTTTTTATTACAGAAAAAGACAGTGTCTCAATTAAGAGCATAATTTATCATTGCTTTTTATTATTATTAGAATACTATATAGAAGAGGGGCGCCAGCTCGGGGGGGGGGGGGGACACTTCGCGATCGCGGAGTAGCTTTTTTGGCCAATCCGACCCTGCCTGCAATGAGGAAGGTGAATTCTTTTCATTCAACCCCCACCTTTTATGACATTTTTGAAAAGAGCGTTAAAAAATTTTGAGGCATAATTTTTTCTTAGAATAATTGGAGCATGGGAAGTATTTTTAATTAATTTTTTTAAATCAACCTAAAAAGCCTGTGACGTCATCAATCGGGCATTTATTTCGGAAAGTATTGGCCGTAGAAGGTTCGGTAGCCAGTTTTTTGAACTTCTGAGGATGAGCTGATTTCGTTAAACTGGTTACTGGACCTCGAATGATTAGTATTTGCCGAGAAAAAAGTGGACTGATGACGTCACAGGCTTTCTAGGTCGATTTTCAAAAATTAATTAAAAATACTTCGCATGCTCCAATCGTCCTAAGAAAAATACCGCCTCAAAATTTTTTAAAGCTCTTTCCAAAAATATCATGAACTCAACAAAAAAATTTCAATTCACCTTCGTCATTCAGAAGAATATCGAAAGAAAAAATTTCTAAATCAGCTAGTGTTCAATAACATGAGTGTGGCTTTTATATTATGCAGAATGCAGAAATCTCCTGCATATTATTATGATCCTAAACTGTGTGTTCTTATAGTTAGTTCCTATATATGTATATATAGTCAATAATGAATGTCTTAATTTTTCTTTTTAACAATATGAATGAGTTCAAAACGACTTTGTTAGTTAATTTTATATCGATGTTGGGATGCAGAAATGCGACCGATGAGAAAAATCATGAGTAAAAACCTCATGATTTTTCTCATCGGTCGCATTTCTGCATCCCAACATCGATATATTATTGCTAATACGTAACTATTAAAATTGCTACGAAAGCGTTTTTTTTTTTTTTTTTTTTTTTTAATTTAAAAGTCATCTATTTTATATTTATTTTCCTTCAGATTTATTCAAGGAAACAAGGATGGAATTAAAAAAAAAAAAAAAAAAAAAAAGTGCTCAAAAAAAATAATTTTTTTTCTTGACACGCAAAAGCCGCACACACTTTCGTTTTGTGTTGATAACTATATATTTATAATATATAATATAATAATATACATTATCTTTGATCATTCTACCATTTAATTGTCACTATCTGTTGCGCTTTTTTTAATATAAGATAAGTTCTACATTATAATTATTGTTATATTTTTATGGAGCTCTTAAAATTTTATTTATATAGTCTTCAATTATAATGGTTTTGCATGTAGAATTTAAAAGTAATACTAAATTTTAAATTCATTATTTAATACACCTTATGCAGTTCGTAAAATACTGTCAGTGCGCATATAGGAATATAAGTATAAAAAAAAAAAGAAGGAAAAAAAAAAAAAAAAAAAAAAGAAAAGAAAACCATATAGTACAATGTTGGTGTTAATCAATTCTCCTGCTTAATGAACTTGTTTATAATTACCACTGCAGATTTCTGTGGCATATATATAATGATAATAATTATATATGTATAGACACTGTTGAATTTGCCTGGCGCATTCATTCATTGATCGATGCGCGCGCATAACATATTTTCTAAAATGACGTCATTTATTTTTGGATAAAATTTTGTTGTAACAAGTCATACAAAAGATTTTCTTTGAAATATATTTTTTTAATATTTTCACCTCTTATTAAACAATGCGCTCTATATACGCCTTATGATTTCTTATAGTCAACAAACGGTAGTCCATGTTATTGTATTAATCATTTTCCCCCTACATTGATGAAGCTCAATCCCCTCCGCTTTACTTTCGACCCTCTCGTAGTTTTCGTTGCCCGGTTTTCTCTCGCGCAGTATCAGAAAGCTCCGTAGCCCCGCGCCGCGCACTAGACGAGTTTGCTTTTTTTTTATTATTTTTTTTTTCTTTGGCTATATACACCAACTGTGTAGCGTGTCGAGCGTGTGCTCGTGTTTTGTGTTCTATTATTATTATTATTATGGTGTTTTAATTTAGTCGAAGCATAAATATAGAAAATTAAAATATTGTCAATTTTATTGATGAATCATAATTCCAATGATATTATTATACAAAGACAAAATAATTGCATTTCAGCTACAGCAACTGAAATCAAATGTAAAAGTGATGATAACAATCATAGAGAATCTTTGATTAGTAATTTTATTCATATTGATAAAAATAATAGTACTGATACTGTGGATAAAAAACAAGTCCCATTTACTCGAAGTTTTACTAGAAAACAATTATTATCACGGCCAGGAAACCGTAAAGAAAGACTGTTGTATAACGCGAGTCTGGCAACCGCGAGGTGCCCTCTGCCCTGCGCTGAAGCTGGGGGCGAGAAAAGCAGCTGCGCGACCCCCGCGGAACAACCCTCAAAGGTAACAAGCTCTTTAATAAACTATACCCCGCTTAGCTTTCGCTCGTGTGCTCTATTGCAGCTCGAGTGTCAAATCAGGTAGTCACGCAAGAACATATAGTAATTTTATCTGATCGATGGAAAGCAATTTTACTACTTAAACACCTTGTTAAATAAAAATTTCATCGAGAAACATGTGATTTTTATAATTATATCTTGTCATTTTTATAATATTATTTTTTATCATAAGTATTGTTTATTTATTTTTCCATCTTAATTATTATTTAAATGAAATACTTTCAAAGAAAAGAAGTGGTTGTAGCATGCCGTCTCTATTTATATTCCACAGCGTAAATAATAAATTATTTTCCTTTAAAAATCTTTTCAATTAGTCCTTTTTCCTAGACTATATATTCAGACTTCATAATACATTTGTTATAATTTCTGGGTGGAGGGGGAGGGGGAAGGTAAATTGATGTACTTTTAAATAAACAAACAAATGCTGTTATGTGCTACAATTCAAAGATTTTATGCGTTCATTCGTTCATTGAGAAATAGTAAATTTAATATTATATGATAACATAATAATATTAAATTATCAAGAAAAATATAACGTGACAGGAAACGGATATATCTATATTTTATTTAGGTGCACCGAAAGCCAAGCACTAAAGTGTGCACCATTTAATTTGCTTCTGGTGCTGTCACTGCTTCTGGCTAGGTGCCATCATATTATATCGTCTCGCTCGAGTATTTCGAGCTGCAATCTCCACGTTTTTCTCGCGCATATCGTTCACCATCTGCGATCTTGGACACACCTCGCACGACTTAGTAAAATAATAATAATAATAACACTTAAAAATAAATATTACCTAATAGTATATGTTTTAGGGTAGTAAATATTATCAAGGAAAAATTTAAGAACAATTAATACAAAACGTAAAAATAAAAATAGTTTTTTTTTTTTTTTACTATTGAACTTTTAAAACTACGAGGCAATAAATTTTTGTCATATACGTACTGCCTCAAAATGAAGTTTTTATAGTTTCATAATATATAATATATATTCTAATATTCTTTTAACACGCCCTTTAAATGTCAATACAAATAACTAGCGTGTTTTTGTTTTATGAAAGAGAAGGTTAATTTGCAAATTTAATTTTTAACATTTTTGTGACATTTTATATGTATTATAAGATATTAAAATTCTAGATATTTTATGATAATTTGTAAAAGTGGCAAGGTCACGGCTCAAGTAGGAGGCGATGATCAGCAAGTGAAGAGCATAGACGTGCGCTTGGTTGCATCTCTGATCGATTCGCGAGAGTGCATCGTCGCTCGATGCCACGCCACGTGCTGCCACCATTCGATTGAATGACATTTGCAGTTGCTACAAATAATAATAATTCCTCATTACATTTTAATACTTCACGCAGTGACAATTGTTTTTAAGAAAAAAATAAAAACTTTTGTTTTCATAATAAAAAAGTGTCAAATAATTAATTTAATTATCTTTTTGTTGTATGCTCATTAGAGGAAATAGTTAATTTCTCTTTTATTGTCTTTTTGTTAATCAATTAATTTTTTTAAGAGAAATGCTAGAACACAACTTTTTGTAATTTTTACTTTCATAGTGAAATTGTTATTATTTGATATAGATCTAAAAAAAGTTCATAACTAGACAATGTATAGCGAGTAAATTAGTCATTAAGACGTTAAAAAAGTGTGCGATGAAGAAAGTGGAGAAATACAATTTTCATAATAATTTTAACATCTTTACATTATTATATCAGCATAATAATAAGCATTTTAATTTACACACTCGTAAAGAAACGCAGTTACACGCAGTTACTGTTGAAATAGTATAAAATTAAAACTAAAACACAAATAAAAGCATTATTATTATTTGCGTTGTTGGCTGTTACACTGTAATAAAGATTATATTTCATATATATATATATATATATATATATATATATATATATATATATATATATATATATATATATATATATATATATATATATATATATATATATAATACACACACACACATATATATTTTATTGAATAACAGCAGAGTTTTCTGATTATTTCTATTTATTCATTCACTGCATGATGGATACTCTTATTGGACAAAAATCCTGCATGTCTTTATTTAGAATCGTAATAAGACGTTATATTATACTTACATCTAACAAGTGACCCTCATATATCGTAAATATATATTTAATAAAAAGTCTGAAGCTTATATGACTTAATGATGTTTAATATTAGAAAATAGATGAGCTCAATTGAATGAAATTGTATGAGGACAATACGGAGTAAGATTAGAGAGAACGAGTGGTGGCCATCCATAGTATGACTATATAGTGCGAGTATGTTCTTAACCGCAGCTGTTTCATTCTTCGTAATAAACTTCCGGTCATAATCACAGAGTTTTTAGATCGTGCAAGGCAGTCAACTCAACAAGCAGATCATTATCTACTAACAAGCAAATCAAAGAGAAAAAAATAATAGTAATTACAGGAAAAAAAAAATGAATGGTTCCTATAAATTTGCGGTATTTTTTTAATATCCCTATATATAATTCTAAAGAAAGGTAATTAGCTATATAATTTATTCATTACTGTATTTTATATATTATATATATATATATATATATATATATATATATATATATATATATATATATATATATATATATATCAGTGGCGTAGCCAGGATTTTACCACAGGGGGGGTTCAGGATAGAAATGCCGGGGCGAAGCCCCAAAAAGCCCGCCGCAGGCGCAAATTTTTTTGAGGCCACGCCCCTTTTTTGATGAAATTTGCACTTGAAATGTGTTTATAATGCATTTAATTTTAAATGAGGTAAAATTTAGTTTGTAGATTTTGGACGTTCCAAAAATGTGGATTTGCTTCTCAATGACAATACATTGAACAATACTTCTGCAATGCTATACATTTTCCTTGCTTTACATTATTAATATTTTATATTAGAGACAAAACTTGTTGTTATTTTAGGTCAATGTTTTGACAGGGACTATGGAGTGGTGTAGCACAATAATAACACAATATGGCAAGCAAGCAAAAAAAAAAAAAAAAAAAAAAAAAAGAAGAAGTTAAATGTATCTATATAATTAGGCAACCCCTTTGCCGAAATTTGCCAAAATACAAGATCTCGCATTCTACCAATATTTGCAAGCTCAAAATATTTTTAAGGGAACATTTTCTTAAAGAGTTCTTTGAAATAGAAAATTTGTTTTAAAATTAACTAAAAATTATGAATAACTGTATTGACTGTATTTCATTTTAGCACTGCATTTAGTCCGCAGTACATAAAACACCTGATGACCGCAACCCGAAGTACATAGAAACTAAAAAAATATATCACTAAACGTTACTGAAAGAAAATTCTTACGTTACATAGATAAAAGATCATTTAAGAAATTCAAAATTACAACCCTAAAATAATTTTCATCATTGATATAGAACGCAAGATTTTTTTTTTTTTTTTTTTAGTGTACTGTATAGATTTTGCCGTACGTTATAAATATACTTTAAATTTTTCCGTTTAGTCTATTTTATTTTTATTCTTATTATTATTTTTTTTAATTCAAAAGTACTCATTGCGTAATATTGTTTTACGGCAAAATAAAAATCAATCAAAATTAGAGAGAATTTCAGCAACTCTTATTGCAAGCAATTTTTGTTATATACTATAAGTTTACTTCTTTTTAGTCTTTTTGTCCTGTCCTTTTGGTAATGTATATATCACTTCTGCTTCTGTTGATTTCTTTTTTAGGGTGAAACAAATTTTTTAAATATTATGGTAATAAGTAATAATTAATTCATATCTTTAAAAAATATTTGCTATTTGACTCTTCATTTTTTTATACTTTTTCTTTTATACTATTTTTGTTAACACCAGATTCAAAAGAGAATGAGTATATATAAGTCGGAACAAAACTGGGTAATTTGAAATAAAACCCAAGAAACTAATGAAAAATTATAATGGAAATTGCAAAGAATGTCTCTAATGGAGAGTTTTTTTCCTTACACCGCAGTTTTTTTCTAATTTTTTGCAGCAACACAAAAATAAAAATTATCGAATATGGACTAGTATGAAAACTGAATAGTTTTTACTTTTCTAATTTTTTTTTCACGGAAAATAGAACATTTACAATTAAATGTAAAAAATAGTTATAGTTACTCGTTTGGTTAGTACTACAAAATATTTGGTGTTATAGATATAGCTTTAAAGCTAATAATATAGTGTCTATAACGGTTTGCTATATGTATCAGTGAAGAACGTAAAATTAGTAAAAACTAAAAATTTAACATATTCGAGCGAAGCGAGAAATTTTTTATGATTTTTCTCCTAAAATAAGATTTTTGTTGCACAATTTTTGTTCAATTTTGATATATTTTCCAAATCCACAGGGAGGGTTTGAACCCCCAAAACCCCCCCCCTGGCTACGCCACTGATATATATATATATATATATATATATAGGGATTAATTGTTTTATTTATAAACAAAAAATTCAATGTAATTTATTTATTAATTAATTAGAGCCAAACAATTTCTTATAGTAAATAATTCAGTATCTACTCTGTGTACTATATTTATTATATTAATTACATCATAATATTTTACTTAAATATGTAATCTAAAAGCCAGGAAATGTTTTATAATTCTTTTTTTTTTTTTTTTTTCTTAAAAATGCAATTAATTTTTAATAAAAAGAGTAATGGACTTTTATTTGCCATCTGTGAAACTTATATAGAATAACAGTTTCGTTTTTCTACTGTTAATTTACTGTATCTGGACTGATGAATTATTTTGTAATTTTTCCGCACCTGTCATTGAACAAAAGTTCAGTGAGATGTTTTATTTTTAATTTATTGGGACAGAGTTGGCTGTCATTGAAATACATAATGATTTACCATACAATGGTACAGTATACATAGACAGTGCTGAGCTTTTCGGTTCTTAAACAATAAACGTGTCGCTATATATGTTAATAGTTATGCGGTGGTCTTAATTGTGTTGTGTTTTTTTAGCGGTTTTTCGTTATGAGAGACTCACACACAATAAAAGTCTCGTATTTTGCATCTATTAGATTTATTTTCTTTTAATTTCTTTGTAAAAATCAAATATGTGTGGTGTGTATATTTATGTGTGTGTGTGTGTGTGTGTGTGTGTGTGTGTGTGTGTGTGTGTGTGTGTGTGTGTGTGTGTGTGTGTGTGTGTGTGTGTGTGTGTGTGTGTGTGTGTGTGTGTGTGTGTGTGTGTGTGTGTGTGTGTGTGTGTGTGTGTGTGTGTGTGTGTGTGTGTGTGAAAGAGAGAGAGAGAGAGAGAGAGAGAGAGAGAGAGAGAGAGAGAGAGAGAGAGAGAGCAAAAGGTCGGAGTGTTGTTGCAATTAAAAAAACTGTTCATGCCACAAAACCTTAATATTTTATCAGAGCAAAATGCAATAATTTAGAGAAACAAAAACTAAAATGACACCAATTGATAAAACAAATAATATTATGTATTTTAAAATTATCAAAATACTACATTTTACGCTCAATTTAATTGTTATTTTTCTCTACAATACTGTATATGTCAAAAAAAACTAAAAGAAAAAAAAATGTTGCAAATATTGACGTTTTTTTTGTTTACTAACTCCTATTTTAATATTTCAGGATTACAGCGAGGCAAGTTCATCATCAAATAGCAGTCACAGTAGCGAGGATGAAGAAAAGAAAATTCAAAATACATCTCCAAGTCCTGAACCACTTCCATCACCAACAATATCATTAGAAGATGTTAAAATTTCGGACCATAAATTAAAATCAGTACATTTTAGTACAGATTTAGAAGAAGATATATCACGTGGTGTTCAAGTAACACCACCTCAATTCCGTCTTCGTTTTGTGCCTAGATTACAATGGCGATGTTCAGTGCGAGGTTTATGTATACTCATTGTCAGAGTGTTTGCTTCTCAAATTGGACTAGCTGTATTTTTAGTAATATGGACTTTACTTGGAGCTGCGACTTTTCAAGCTACTGAGGGTGTAAGAGAAGCTGGACTGGTGCGTGAATTAAGATTACTTGAAGGACGTTTAGCAATGGATTTAGCTACTGAATTAAGAAGACCGCAACCTGAAAATGCCTGGTGGAGAATATTAGAAAGAGGAATTCGACGCCAGGAAGAAGCCTTAGCGGAGGCTCTTGCTTCAGGATATGCAGCTAATGGTGGCATTATATGGAATTATGCAGGATCTTTACTTTTTGCAGTCACCATGCTCACCACTATAGGTAACTATTGACAAATTTTAAATAATAAATAGAACACACAAAAGTGAAAGCGCATTCAAACTTAATTATATTCGGGGGGAAAACTCTTATGTAACTTCGTTTGAGATTTATTTCACCATATAAATCGCAAATACCAAGAGATATTTAAATTTTAATTCATAAATTAAAATGAGGAAAATGCACAATGATATGCATTTTCCTTTATTCCTTGCTACACTTTTAATGCCATTGATTTCAAATTTAAAATACATCGAAATGTAATTTTCAGTTATATATATGGAATCAAATTCAAATCTTATATCGCAGAGTATCAATATGTTTGCACTCTTTTTCCCAAAACTTCATTAATTTGTATTTTTTTTACATAAATTGTTTTCTTACATACAGTAGAGAGTAGAGCATAATTAACTAATCTTGGTAAACTTGGTTTACCATGCATAAAGGCGCAATAATTATAACTGTTTCTGTTATAAGGAAATTAATATTGTCAACACACCATTTTTCTTATGCTAATTAATTTAAAATAAATAAATCAATTACTTCAAATTCAATATTAAATCAATATTATTGGTCATTCCTAACAAAAATGAAAAGAGTTTTACCATATATTATTTCTTGTTGTCTTTCATGAGGCGAAGATTATATTGTTATTATTTTATTACATTTTGTATAGAATGACGAAAACAAAAAATTATAAAGAACATTTTTAAAATATATATTAAATTTTTGTGTGTTTATATTAAGTAATTTGAACATGAATATAGCAACTTTTTTTTTTAAGGCTGGAGATACTAAAATTCCTAATAAAGTATTTATACATGCGTGGTTCTATATTCTACAGCAAAAAATAAATAAATAATAATAAGAAAGCAGCATGAAAAAAGAAATATTATAATATAGTGGATGAATGTGATCGAGTTTATTGACGATGCCTCATTTGCGTGCTTTGCTCTGAATTGTTGTCTCCGCAGTGCGAAAGGTCAATGATCGCTGCTTCTCTTGATTGACGCTCTTTATCATTCATTTATAGCGGAATTAATGCAATATTATGTGTATATATTTTATGTATACAAAGGACAAAAATAAATACGTATAATAATTAAATAAGCTTACTTTCAGTACTATTTGTTCAATACAGTATATTGCATAATTATTTATGCTATTACTTCAAAAGAACTATTGTACCGCAACGAAATAAAAAAAATTCACAACTATAGACTAAAATGCATCACTAAAATTGAAAGTTATTCATTCTATTTCGGTACATTACATAAATATTATGTTGAACAGCATAATTATTTATGTTGTTACTCTTAATGACGACATATAAATGCAGCATATAACTTACGTAATTCACTCTTTTCGTGTGTCGAATACACCCAAATAATCTTTTTACAATAAACAGCAGCAGTGACATAATATATATATCAGGCATATCATTAACAAGCGTGTTAAAAATATTAAAGTCCAATTTCTATCATCAAATATTGCTATAGTGATTTTTTATAATTGTTTCATTTATTATTATTATACTTTAATTATAGCAATCAATCTATATGTAAGCTTTAAGCTAGAGAAACAATATTGCTGTTTTCTGTATTGAATATATTAAGTGCAAGTATAAGGAAATTGGTTATTTTATTTCATTTTGGAAATCATACTATATATAGCCAAAATGCATATTGCAAATTTATATAATGCATGTAATAATTGTCTTCTATATCCAGGACAAGCTTGCATTTGTTTGTTAAAAAATAAATAAAAAATATTTCTGAATACCTAATTAGTAGTTGTTGTTTTTTTAGTTTAAAATTAAATTGTATAAAAATGCACTGTATGATCAATCACCGTAAAAATTAACTTATATAGAAAACATGATTTTAACCGTCCATGAATACATAATATGTAATAATTATAAAAATACGTGTATATGAATGTTTTAATATAATAAAAGAAAAAGTTATAAAAAATTAATTTGCGAGGAAAATGGTACGTTGTGCTGCTCACGTGGAAAGATGCAAATATGAAGCAGAGCATGAAGTGACTCTCAACATGTAGAATAAATACCAGAGGTTAATGGGTCACCTTCATTACAACACAAGTGAAATGACAAAACGTATTGTGGTTACCAACTTAGTTGGTTGCAAATAATGTAGTTGCAGTTTTAATGTAATACAACTGCATTTTTTTTTAAACTTCTGCGCAGATAAAGATTTTGTCACTGGAATTATATTTTTCAATGTTTTTTTTTTAATAGCAATATAAATTGTAAATTAGTCCTATTTTAAAACATTTTTTTTTAATTATGGATTCTCTCTCTCTCTCTCATTATTTTGTATGCATAATTGTCGCGGTATAAGCTTTAGTTCCTTTGATATATTTTTTTTAACACAAACATTTTGTATAATATTGATATAATACCGCGCGGCGCGTAACGTAAATAAAATTACATAAATAAATTATTTTATTGACAACTTTACAACACGGCCTTAAACCCACCCTTCTCTCTCTCTCTCTCTCGCTCTCTCTCTCTCTCTCTCTCTCTCTCTCTCTCTCTCTCTCTCTCTCTCTCTCTCTCTCTATACTCGCTCTCTCTCCCTATTATATAAAATTTGTCACGCCAGTTGTTATCAAACATACACACAACATTTTAAAATCCAGTGACACTACAGTATAATATGTGAAGCAACCCAAGCAACATTGTTTATAGTGTGAAGATAATGTTGTGTGGAAGCTTGTTATATTTTATATAATACACACAGACCTATACTATATGTACTAGCTGTTCTAGTGTTAAACACACATAGAAATACGCCCATTGTTTTTATAAAATGCGCTCCGTATCATAAAAATATTAAAATTAAAATCAATTGACATGTAATTTTCTTTTCTTTTTATACATTTTGTAATGATATCTTATTAAAATAAAATAAATTTACATAGATTAATATGTGGAGAGTCTCCAATCATAGATTAATTTAATATAATTACAATAAATATTCCTATAAATAAAATATCGAGTGAAATGGAAATTATTTTATTCTCAGATGAAATATTAAACTTCTCCCAACTGATTTGGTGTTGACCTACTTCATAAAAATTGCATTATATTGATATAAATAAAATAATGAAAATAATTTGTATACATTTTTTCTCATAATTTTTCAGTATAAAATTATAATAATATCATTATACATTATAGGATATACATAATAGGTATATAGTGTGATTTTTACTACTGTGGTATAGATTAATAATTTATAATGAACTAGGTGATGTCTTGACTATAAAGAACAAGGGGTGCATTTTTTTTTTTTTTTTTTTTTGGCTTACAGCCAAATCGCATCTTGACTCAAATCTCTGTCCAACAAACAAACAACTACTCTCTCTACTTCTGCAACAAGTAGCGTTATATTCATTAAAATAATTAAATCAATATGCTGAAATTTTTTTTTTCTTATATCATATAATTTGTCTCATAATTCATAATTATTACTATATTACACACACACACACTTAATTCACTTTTATTAATTTTATTGTTATTTGTATTGTTTCAGGTTTCGGTGCACCTGTACCACGTACTCCTCTAGGTCGTACCTCTGCTGTGATTTACTCTGCCGTGAGCATTCCTTTACACTTGCTTTTAGTAGTAAACTTTGGTGCACTTATAGCTGATAAACTTGAATATTGTGTACGATGTATGCAACGTCGTCGTCGCCTTGCTAGAGGAATTCCTCAAGATATGTATTTACAATTACCTACTTGGTTTTCATGGCTTCCTGTTTTTGCAATTATATCTTATTATCTATTTGGTATTGCCTTATTTGGAGGTGCACCATTATTTCCTCTAGACTTTACTACAGCTGGAGGTGTAGGACAGCGCTCTTCTGCTCTACGTGCCGTGTATGCAGTGTACTTAGAGTGTGCAGTAATTCTTGCCGGAATTAGCGTCAATGTTTGGAGAAATACAGCTTCTTCCGGATTCATCACGCTTGGACTGAGATTAAACCTACTAGCAAGAGGAAGAGAATATTCTTAATGACTGTATCAACTATTCTATTATAAAAATTCTAAAATGCACAATGAATAAATATTAAATATATATATAAAAAACAAAACAAAATAAGGAACATAATAGAATAAAAAATGTAATGATATTTTATTATCAAAAGTTAAATTATAATTATAAATTAACAATAATGCTGTAATTAGTGTATTTTCAAAATAAAATGAAAAACGTTTAATTGGAGCTTAAAAAATTGTGTATAAAATATTGGATCATTGATTTTTAATCTCTGTTTAAGTGAATGGTGGTGTTGATTATTGTGGGATTTATTAATACTGCAATAATTTTTAAAATATATTTTTGTTTGATAATTTTGATGCTAAATAGAGAGTGCGTGGAGAGGATTTTTATGTTTTAATTTGGCCATACTTGTATATTTCATTGCAATTTTACAAGACAATTTGAAGTTAAAATAACTTTTTATGTATTGTATTTATGTATTTTTCCATTGCTATTATTGAATTTGAAATACATTTTCAGTTCATTTATACTCTCTCATTTTTTCTTTTAATGGAGGTTATCGGTTTAAAAAATTCTTGAATTTTTTTTATGGCTTAAAACACGTCTATACTATAGTATTTTCTCATTTAAATTTTTCCGAAATCTGTGGAGTAGTTTTTTCAAAACGCGCAAAAAAAATATATATATATATAATAATAAATAAATAAAAAATAAAAATAATAAAAATAAATAAATAAACGTGTTTTTTTCCCATAAGCGTAATGTTAAAATAGGGGACCTTTAGCTTTCCCCGCGTCTCCCCGCGCGCTAAACCGATAAGCTCAATTAGGGACGGCATTGATTCTTATACTTGTAAGTATTTTAAATTTCCTCTACTTGCAAAATTATACCTTATAAAAAAAACTACAATGTATGATATCCTAATGAATTTAATGAACAATTTTTTGTGCTATATGCGATCCATATAATTACGGTGCGCATTTTACATTTCGTGGCTAAAATCCCTAAAATTATGCTAAACCTAACCTAAAGCTGTGCCTCTAAATCTTTGGTCATTTTGAAACGTTTTAATTTAAAACCATGAATATAGTTATATTATTATTACTTGATAATGATATGATAACATGATTAAATTTAATTTCTATACATACAATGTTTTTATTATACAGTATAAATAATAAAACCTCACACGTCCTCTCAAAAAGTGTCACATAATATTTATCATCTAATATATACTGTAGTTGTGAAAATCTGAAAAAGCAAAAGATTATGACTGAAAGAAAGAAGAAAAAAAAAATGTTAATTTAGCAAAATGTAATTTTAAATAATATTATTCGCATATACTGTATATCCTATAATTTTTATTGTAAAAAAAAAAAAAATGCAAACTAAACTGATTTCTTTTGTGATTAATGATTATATTCAATTTGACCAAATGTTCATTTTTATTGCATAAAATGCAAAATAACATGTTATTTTACATAACATGCAGTTTAGAAAATTATACAGTAGATTATAAACATAACATACATAAATAATAATAATAAAAAAACATATTTAAGAAGCAACATACATATCTCCGACCAAAAATCACAATTTGCCTCTGGAAGTTGATTGGGCAGAATATTCAAATTTAATTGCTTCAAATAAATATAGCAGCAAATAAACATCAAGCAACATAAAAGATACTCGGAAAGAAATCATTAGTAATGGATTAATTTTTTCTTTTTTTTTTTTTAGAAACTTTTAATAAATTTCTTTTTTAAAAAAAAAACTAACATCGAATATTTGTTTTATTTACTGGATACATTCATATTGAAATTCCGTAATCAACCTCTCACTCTCTCTCTCCCTGTTATTGGTACGTGATTTTATACTGAATTTTAGAAATAAAGTGCTAATATCTATGTATAAGTATACAGTATATAATCCACTGCAGTATCTCCTACCATGATATCAATGAAAGCTTATATAGCTGGACCAGAGTATTTAATCTATGGTTATATGTACTGTACAGTACAATAAAATTAAATAAGGAGGAATAGATAATTTTTTAACAAAATACTGCGAATATGATAAATCTGAAAGAAAAGGATGAGAAACAAAGCAAGGGCCTTACCAAAGTGTAGAGAGTCCCATTGCTCGGTGAAAATCTTGCTATGGCACAGAGATAAAAATCTATAACTTATTGGATAGCTTTTGGTACTAACCTCCAAGTAGTTTGGTGCCTTTTTTTGTTTTTTTTTTTAGTGCTAGCATGATTTTTATTAAACTCTATGGGACTCTCTTCACTATGGCAAGGCCCATGCTGATTTTCTCCTACCCCTTTCTGTCAAATTTATCATACCTAACCGCGATGGTTTATTTTCCTAAATATACTGAAAATATTTATATTAATATTTAATAATATTTTCTTTCTGCAAATATTAGCTCCTTGAAGGTTAGGCATCTTTTTCATCTTTCATGCAAAGCGGGTTGCATAACATAAAAGGCGGTTTTAAATTGTAATCATCTGTTTATTTTTAAATCATAGAATATCTATTACAAAACAGAACTCCTTTATTTTACCAAAAATTAAATGTAAAATAAATTATTATACGATCACATAACTTTATTGCTGTATAGCAACAGACCAGAATGAGTAATCAATGATATTTTATTATTTTGCAGGTTATTGCTCCCTTTTTTTTTTTTTTTTTTTTTTTTTTTTTTTTTTTTTTTGCCATGAACTTGAACCACAAGGTAGTTATAATCTTGCAGTAATTGAAGCTCCAGCAGTGTTAGTTTGCAAAATAGGGAAGCCATTAAAATAATTTTTTTGTTTCTTTTCTTCTAATTCACGTGTTCATGGAGAAACACACGCTAAATTAAATAGATAATATTAAATAGCAATACTTTCATTTTTTCAACAGACTATAAGAGAATACAGTAGTTAAATTGGGTATTAGATATTTTAAATAAATAATAAATTATAATTTCATAGAAAATTATTAAACCTTATCTCTAACCCAGCTCTAGCTATCAATTTTTTTTTTATCAAAAAGTTGATTTTTCCTTTCAAATAATTTCTAGTTATAGTTATAATAGTTTCTATTTTTTTTTTTTTTTTACAGTACACTTAAAAGAACAATTAAAAATTTAACTATGTAATTAAAATAAAAACCAAATATACAAAGAAAATTATGCCTTAACTAGATTGCAAGGTTTTGAAAATAATTACACTCAACATTTATATATATATATAAAAAACATATTTTATATGTTCTCCAACAGAAACAATTTTTAGATTGATCACTAAATATAGTACAGCTCAGTGTGATGACCCCATGCCCTTTTATGACATTTTTCCTCGTTCTTCATCGTCAGAGTCCGTCAGTGCCTTCTTATCAGCCAGTGCGTCCCGCACACTTGCTACCCTGCCAGTTGAATCCACTGTACACTCCCTCTTACCTAAAACATACAAAAATTCTTTAAACATAATTATATGCATTATTAAACAAAATTAAAAATAATTCATCGTGCTTATATATAGAACACTATGTAATTAATACTAAAAGGCAAAGAGGACAATGAAATGAATAAAGATATTTTGAATTTCATTTACCTTTGACTAAAATGCTGCACATTATCCAAAAATTGCTTTCTTAATCTTAGATAAAAAGCCTTCATTGGATTCTTTTACTTGGGCTTCTGAACCTGCCATGGGCTTCTCT
This sequence comes from Ecdyonurus torrentis, assembly GCA_949318235.1. NCBI lineage: Eukaryota > Metazoa > Arthropoda > Insecta > Ephemeroptera > Heptageniidae > Ecdyonurus > Ecdyonurus torrentis. The sequence goes on along the minus strand of OX439131.1, from coordinate 34,919,113 downwards.
TTTATTGTCTCATTCCCTACAAAAATAATAATAATAAATGAATATAAATATTTATTTACACAATAAAAGTTTTAATAGTGAAAGCATTACTCGTTATTGCCCAAGTAAATTATAAAACACTCATTATAAAACAATGTGCAGCTTTTACATTATATTATATTTATTTTATCAGTTTATATAATGTACTCACAATGCAAATTTGTGAATATAAGTTGTTTATTTTCCTATCCTATTTAGGACCTCCTTATTAAATTAAAAAATTTCCTCTATAATTTGGGTTTTATTAAACTCATATTTTACTGCTTTATTATTTTTCTATTATTGTTATTATTAGTTTACATACAATATTATATAAATGGGCCACGAATGTAAAATGTAATGAGTAAAGGGTGATATACGCTAGATAAATTTATGCCTCTCCCCAAGCATTTTCTTTATCACCAACTGAGAAGGAACAGATGATTCATATAACTCATGCAATAGAAGACTTGCAAAAGTAGGTTTAATGCGACAATAAACTAACTCACAGCTCAACAGTACCACAATGCAAGATTTTCACCGAACTATGAACTCCCCTTTCTATGGTAAGGCCCTTGCTGGTTTCTCCTATCCTTTCTTTCAAATATATCATACCTAACCGCGATGGTTTATTTTCCTTAATACATCATATTATGTAATTGCTGAGTGTAATTTGTGAAAAAAAAATGCTAATGGATATCCATTCATTTTATTAATATTATTACAACCACAATGGTTTTATATTTAGGATTATTAAATTTTTATTATTTTTTTTTTATTATTATTATTTATATATACCTATATATTTTTTTGGGACACAAACATAAATCTCATCTATCAGTATTTTTATTTAAATATATTTCCTTACATCCCTTGAGACTTTACAACACAGTTTACCATGTATATTTTTAAACTTATTTCATATGGTAAGACCCATATTCTCTATGGTAAGGCCCTTGCTGGTTTCTCCTACCTTTTTCTTCAAAATTATCATACCTAACCGCAAAGGTTTAGTTTCCTTAATATCTCATCTCATTTCAAAAGAATGTAATTCAAACACACTTACCATCTTTCTTGTACAAAATGCCATGCACCACACCTGGTGTATCCTCCTCAATTTCAGCATAAGCCTGCAGTACAGCCCTCTGTTTTTCATTCAGTCTCTTGGGTACCTGAATCTTGAGGTGAACATAGTGATCTCCATAGCCAAATGTGTTCATCTTCTTCAATCCTTTACTACCAAGACGAACTCTGGTGTGTGATGAAGTGCCTGGTGCAACCTTTAACATCACACAAGAAACATTTTCATTAACCTTTATTACTAAATATTAATTACTGGCATTCAAAGCAATATTTTATCCATGCCATGATCAAGCCTCCTTCCAGACATAGCTTAAGCATAAGTGGAAGGAGGTTACACAATTACACAATTTATTTATTAGGGGGGAAAATCCATTTATTTATGAAGAAATATATTTTCTACCCCAACTTACAAAATATATTATCCATTTATTTTATTTATGATTTGCTGTATTATAATTCTGTTTAAAAACCAAGTACGTAAATGTACAAATTCTAGTCTTATAGATATATACCCTATCTACAATCCTATACCTGAACAGTCTGGTCTTCATAGATGCCTTGGATTCTGATGGTACCTCCCAGAACACCCTGAGCAATGGAAATGTTGGCATCAGTGTGGATATCAGAACCATCTCTTCTGAAGTAATCTGACTTCTCAACTCTAAATGTGATGAACACTTCTCGTTTGCCTACAGGCATCCGAACTGTCTGACCGTCTTCCACACCTGCCAGTAGAATAGAAAATTAGTCAATTGAACTTGAGAAATAATAAAATAAGTGCCATCAGTTAGAAATATTCTACAAAAAAAATATTAAAGGCGTATAACACCTTGAACAAAAAAGTAGTGTAATATCATAACAAACCTGAAAATCAACGTTTATTTGGCCGGGGTCATTGATTTCTAATTTATTTTCCATTCAAAAAATGCTGCTGGCGGTCTGACGTCACAGCTTGCTTGTTTTACGCACGTAAACTGGGCAAGCTGTGATGTCAGTGACCGCCAGTGGCATTTTGTGAATGGAAAATAAATTAGATATCAATGACTCCGACCAAATCAATGTTGATTTTCAAGTTTGTTAGGATATTACACAATTTTTTTGCTCAAGGTGTTCTACTCCTTTTACAGTATTGAAAAATATCAACTCTTCAGGGAGCTGTGATTAAGAGATTCAGCAATTTAAATATTACAAATTTTTAGATGTAACATTTTGCAGAACTAAAGCTGCTCACCTGCAGGTACGGGGACTGTGACCTTCCTCCTTTGAACTGTGCTGCCTTTACCCTCACACTCAGAACATGGAAATTTGATGAACATTCGAGTACCATGGCATCTTCGGCACGTTGTTCTCATCACAAATGGCCCTGAAACACAACAAATAATATTAGACATTTCAGTTTAAGAAAATTCGTGCGTCATAAAAGATAACAGTTACCTGTGTTAATGGTCTCTATACCAGTTCCATTACAATGGGTGCAACTGACAGCTTTTGTGCCAGGTTCAGCTTTTGAACCATTGCATTTTGGACAAGTGTCAACTACATTAACATTAATGTCTTTGTTGACGCCTCGGGCGGCTTGGGCAAAAGTCAAATTCATTATTACCTGAAAAATGAAGAAATTTGTTTTGAAATATATAATAGCTTATAAGGATCAGTAGTTTGTAGCTGAAATTTAAAATTTAAATATTACCTCTTGTGCAGCACCAAATCCGAAAGTGGATTCTGCAAAATCTTCAAAGTCTGAGAAGCCTGTTCTAAAACCAGCATCTCCAAAGATCTTGCGGAACAATTCCTCTGGGTCTACATTGGAACGATACTGCCAGTTGAAACCTTGCTGTGCACCCATGCCACCATGACCAGCACCAGGACCCCGTTGCCTTGCATTCATCTGCTCTGAAGTTGAGCCCCATGTGTCATACTCTTTCCTCTTAGTTTCATCACTGAGGACCTGTCAATACATTATAAGTATTATTAAGATATACTGAACATACAATTACATTATGTAACTACACCCATTGGCTTCACCTAATGGTAAAACATTTATATTACAAGTATTGATGATGTACCTCATAGGCTTCAGACACTTCTTGAAATTTCTTACTCGCATCAGGATCATTCTTGTTTGTATCTGGGTGGTATTTTTTTGCCAGTTGATAATATGACTTTTTTACATCTTTATTTGACGAGTTTCGAGCTACCCCAAGAATATCATAGTAGTCTTTTTTGGCTGCGAAATTTTGTGGAGACTTGTGAAAATATCGAGTGTGCAAGCTGCTACCTGTAAAACATAATCATAATCACAATTGAAAAACACAAAGATTATATTATAGCTATGGTGCATATCTACACCAAGATGTGCAGTATATTAATAAATCATTTTCGTTCCCTTCACTATGTTTTAATCATTGTATTTTTTAGTAGGAAAAAAAATAACTGTAGTACAGTACATAATAATATGTTTGCATGTATGATATACATATATGAGATGAGTACAGTAAAAGAATGTCTTGCATCTTTTACTATCGTGGACCAATTTTCATCTAAAGATCAGTCTATTGTAACATAATATAAATACACATGACATAAACAAACATATATGTTGTGTACACCTCTGGACAAAAGTTCCCAAACAGGGCTGCGATGGTCGCTGCATTTTCTTATAAAAAGATAGCATAGAATGGTTGCAAGTTACCTATACAGTATACATACTTATCGTGTGGAAACTTTTGTCCAGAGGTGTACTGTATACAATTTAAATACAATGTGTGTTTTTCTCATATAATAGAATAACAATGCAAATTTATGATTTCACGATTGACTAATAAAGGAACAATTGTTTTGAGGCTGATGACTATATGCGGCGCAGACTGTACATATACATACAGACAGAAGGTTCGCGGACAATAGGAATATGTAGGCCCTATGATAAGAGACCCTACGTGAGCGCAGTTTGCCGATGTGCTTTATTACCTGTGCGCTCAGCCAGGGTCTTTTGTCCGAGGGCTTTTTTTTTTCTGACTTGATCCCTGCGCAGGGACTCTAGACTCTAGTCTAGCTCTTCTAGACCGTTCTAGACACTTCGACACTTCCTACATACATGCATACAAAATAATCATCTGCTGCAGGCCGCAGAATCTGATCTGACATTTATGTGTGTATGTAATATCAAAGACAATTTCTGAATATCTGTATTAAAAATAAACAAGCATAGCTCATTCTTTAGATTAGTTAACCAGCTAGAGTTATTATACTCTTAATACACATTTATAATAACATTAAAAAATATTAACAAAAATATTCGAGAGCACTTACGATTTGTTGCAAGTGAAACATCAAAAATGTTTCTTTTTTTATTAACTAATGTACTAAAATTTCTAGAACATGTAATACACTTTTTACTAAATCGCGTAGTGTATCCATTTAACGAATTTAAAGATACGAAATTACAGTTTTTTGTGATTAAAATACGAGGTAGCCTGCACACAGCACTCATGTTTCTGTCCTGATCTGAAATCAGGGAAAAAATGGCGCATTATGATTTTCATTTGAGCAAGTCTGAAGCGCGTATTTTAAAAACTTTCAAACACTCGAAAATATTGCTTGCAATTTTTAATACATTATGCATATTTAATTACAGTGATTATGTATATTATGCATAAGACATGATATGGAATGGGATGTACCTATATATTTATGTATGGTTTATAAATAAAAATACTATTATCTATTACTTACTTACTGTTTACTGTATATAGTAGCTATAGTAGTAGAGACTATAGTACATAGTTAGTATAGTACTTGTGTATTGTGTATATATAGCAAAAACATATTGTGTATTGTTAAATATAACATAACATATATGTTTTTATGTAATGTATATATAAATTTAAAAGTGCCTTGAACAGAGGCAAACACAAACCGTTTCTTATTTATTTTTCTTCTGTATAAATATACAAGATCCTTGCTGTATGCATGTATATAATATATCTTCTTGCGGCCCCTTGAGAATCAGGCAGTATTTTTCACATGTAACGTAAAAATTATGTGCATTGATGCACATCAATGTCTAAACAAAGTTAAAACAAAATGTAAACAAATGGAGCCGTTCACATTGTTTTTGAAATATTACATTTGAACGGCTCCATTTCATTACATATGTTCCATCTTTGTTTAGCTGTTGACGCATAATAATTATTCAAACATCCATTTATGGACATGAGATGATATTTTAGGTATTTGAATTGTTGGAATTATGTGGTCTTATTTCTGGTGCCTTGCTATACAGTATACTGCTGATGTCAAACTATGCTATAAGTTCTGACCATAAGCGAGACAGAGGTTTTATGACGAAGACACCTTTTTTTTTTTTTTTTTTTTTTATAAAACAACAACAATTTATTTACACTTTAATACACATATTATTATATTTGGTTTCATACAACAAAATTTCTGTGGCCTCTGAAAATTTGTAAACTCTATATTGACTAATAAAGGAACACCTGTTTTGAGGCTCACATCCGCTTCCGTTTCTACTTACTACGCTTGCGCAGTACGTAAAAACGTAAGCAGATATAAGCAAATCACTCAGCCTCAAAGCAGTTGTTTCTTTATTGGTAAATAACAGACTTTTATTCAAAAAGGAAGAAAACAATGTTTAATTACAATAAGAAATAAATGAATTTGAAGGATCTATAGGGGGAAAAATGCATTGTGATTAAAATATTAAAAACAGGCCACTTTTTTTTTAACCAAAGCATCAAACCTTTGAAGGTAAAAAATAGAAAAAGAAAAACTTTGATGTAGGTGATAAAATACTGTGCATTATTAACATAACAAGACATTCATTCCTTACAACATGCCATACAACATAGCTAAAATATTCAACGGGAAAAAAAATCTGTATGTTGAGGCTTTTATTGGAGATGCTATAGCCAGTAATGAGCAGTACAAGAAATGAAGATAGACCCCCATAATTTCCTATTCTTTAGGGATCCTGTTTCTACTTAAGAAAACTACTGCAGTATTTATTATTTTTTTATTGATTGATTGAGGGATATACTGGACACTTTTAAGCACCAGCAACCCCCATTGCTTTACAACACAAATATTACACTTGGATATAGGACTACACTTACTCCTATCATATATAGGGGAATACCTTATCTAAAAAATGATCTTTCAAAAAAAAAAAAAAATAATAATAATAATAATAAAATAAAAATAATAATAAAAAAAAATCTGTTCATGGTCTTATATAGATCATACAAAAATTTGAAAAATAGTAAAATACTGCAATACTGACTTGTGAGTAGATCAATCAATTCCATTCTACAATTGACTAATAAACAACTATTTTGAGGCTGACTTTAAGAGATTTCACTTACACATCTGCCTTCGTTTCAATGTACTGAGCATGCGAAGTAGAAACGGAAGCGGATGTGAGTGAAATTGCTTATAGTAGGCCTCAAAACAGTTGTTATTTTATCAGTCAATAGGCAAGCCTATTGTATTGAATTGATGCGACTTCATAACATAATTTAGGGGACTAGTTACATATTGGTTGCAATGGTTAGCCTACTACTCCTCTCCCCTCCAAATCTATTGTAAGGAAAGCAATGCTGTAATAAAATAAGTAAAACAAATAAACAAAAAATCACATGTGAGAAGTAGCATTTAGAAATAAAACATGAGTATGTACAGGAATGAATAGGAACAAAACTTAACGAATCTAGTAAAATTTTGGTGACTAAAATGAAATTGAACTGATGTAGTGATGTTATGAACCTTGATGCACACTTTGTCTCTAAAAGTATCCAATTTTTTAATTTAAATGCCAAATGGAACTATCAAATCATTATATCGCATAGTCAATTTTTCATTAATATTTATTAAAAATATGAGATAAATATTTTTTCCCCGTTTGGCAGCAAAAAGGTTTGAGTTGAAGCACATTACTTAAAAGTATTGCAATGGACAAGTATTGTAGGTACAAATATATGATACAAAGTTGAAGTATAGTAATAGGTATATGAACATTTTGCTTACAGATAGTAAATAATATATTTGAACACAGACATAGCATTTTATATTTAACGACACTTTTAAGTTGGTACTTCAAAAAATTCTCCCATTATTGATAGTCTATGTAGAAAAGGTTGAGCTGAACATGAAAGCATTTTATAATCACTTAACCAAGTTGCATTTAAATCAAATTTCACATTGGCTCGTAATCTTTCAAGAAGTAACTGAGGATCAAACTCTTTACTAGATAAAAATTGCTTTACAAATGTTGGTAGAGTAAAGCCTCGTTCACCAGAAATATCATCAACAGAATGAGTTAATTCTAGCAGTTCTTGATCTGCTTGAAAACCAGAATTACTTTTTTCTTTTGATGATATTTTACCAGAAAAATTAGGTTTTGAATCTGTATCTGCAGATGGTGATACTCTGGGGTGTTCTGTGGTTGGTACTTCAGGGGTTTTAAGTTTAATTACTTCTACAGTACCAACACCAATAATTTCATCATTACTGTTACTTGCATTTCTTAATTTTTCCTCTGTTGCTGGTGGTACTTGGACTACATCTACAGATTTACCAACATTTTTTGCCAATGTTTCTGTTGAAAATTTCTCTGTTGTTGGTTTGCTGGTTTGTGGACCTTGAGTATTTGCAATGTAAATTTTGGCAGGAGGTTTTGATTGATGGCGAGGAGGAGGCTTTTTAGTCCTTTTTGGCAGACGCTCTCCTCTTAAACTACTAAATACCTCAGGGTCAAGACTTGCAAGCAGTTGAGCTTGAACGTGGCCTTGGATGTCTGTATCTCTTTGTCCACTACAGCAATGCAGGGCGCCAGGGTCGACTGGATGAGCCTCTGTAAAAAATATAAAAAGTTATAATATTCAAAGCAAAGTTTAATGGTGGTATGCATTTTAATAACTATTTGCAAAACTTTTTTTTTTTTCAATCTTTAATGCTGAATTTGATGATTAAGGAAAAAAATCAACTTTGTGATGGTTAGTTAAAGGCATAGAACACCTCGAACAAAAAAGTTGTGTAATATCCTAACAAACCTGAAAATCAACGTTGATCTGGCCGGAGTCATTGATTTCTAATTTATTTTCTATTCACAAAATGCCGCTGCCGGTCACTGACGTCTCAGCTCACCCGGTTTACTTGCGCGTGGACCAGGCGAGCTGTGACGTCAGTGACCGGCAGTGGCATTTTGTGAATGGAAAATAAATTAGAAATCAATGACTCCGGCCAAATCAACGTTGATTTTCAGGTTTGTTAGGATATTATGCAACTTTTTTGTTCAAGGTGTTCTACGCCTTTAGTAAAAAGATTTAAAAAGAAAATCACAGATTTGAAAAATAGGGGAATGGGAGATTGAGCTGTTAACTGCATTTGAGAGAGAATATATTTTAAATCAGTTCTGACCCTAACTTTTCTTTGCAATAAATTAAAAGAAATAAACCATTGCAGTTGGATATGATAAAATTCAAAGAAAATATTGGAGGAAACCATATCATAGTAAAGAATATGTTTATTATTTCTGTGCTAGCAGGATTTTTTTTTACCAATTTATAAGTCATTCTTCACTGTAATAAGGCCTTTGCTGGTTCCTCTATGTAATTTTCTTTCCCCTTCTTTCTATACTTTACCTGTATTGAAAATGTAATTTCCAGCATCTATAGTGCATTCTCCCCAAGGAGTGTTGATAAGCGTCCCCCTTTGTCCAGAGTTGTGAAGAAAATTGTCAGTGTCAAACAGGAGATACAAATATTTTGTAGTTTCAGCAAGAAAGAAAGACTCCATGCGGTCTTCTTTTCTGTGGTCTCGGACATCTTTTATCTGACAAAATAATAAAAGGTTTATTAGACAATAAAAAATAAATACCTAAAAATTTCTGGCATAATATTCCTTACAGTAGCATATCCACAGTTTGTCTTGGCACTATGTTGGATGCTCCTTAAAATGTCAACTCCTACTTCCAGCAAGTATGGATCTTTGGTGGCTCTGTACAAATACATAACAGACTCAATGAGCTCTGGTCGCAATGGATATGCTTCTCTATTTGACCCTGCTTCACCCTGTAAAACATTTGATGACACATAAGCAAATCTTCTTGCTTAAAATAGCAAAAATACATAAAAAAAGGTCAATACAGATACTGTATTCAATTTTTCTTTCTTACTTGAGGTATATTATAAAATTCTGGAGTAAATCCATATTGTTTCCAAACTTGGTGATAGTTATGAAGGGATCTCATTGCACTGTTGACATCACCTATTAAAAACAGAAATATACATCATGTTTTGTATTACTAAAAAAATTTAAGAAAAAATTGACTCACCAATCAGACTTAAAACTCCAGGCCAATAGGCTTCTAGGCTTTGAAATACAGGTAGAGTGACTTGTCCTTTGTGCATGGATACCCAAAGATGCCAATCATCCCTTTTCAAATATTTATCAATAGCAGCTCTGCCTTCGTGGAATGCATGAAGTAATTCTGGTCTTTGCAGGAGAGTTGCACCTTTTACCAAATATTCATAGTAAGAGTCAACTCCAGCCCCAATTCCTGCATCTTGAGCTGTCCATCTTCCAGAGACGATATCAATGTGATTTCCCATAAGACCAATATTTGAGCGATGATAATATAGAGCATTGAGAGCTTTTAAAGCAACTTCTTCATACAACGGATCTCCAGTTAATCTTGACAGTGTCCCAAATTCAACAATGAAAGTTCCAACTCCTGCAGTGCATGTTATAGGAGTTTCTCCTTCTGGTACTCCATATCTTAAATTTACTGTACCAAAAGGCATCCCTGTAGGTGTATCAAATGCTACAATAAGTCTCCTTGCTACGTCTTCTGCTAAACGCAACAATGGTCCATTACAGGGCCAACCAGGCTCAAGATCAACCCCGGCTCTGAAAATTGTTTGTAATTATTATTATTTCTTTTTTTTTTTTTTACGTCAGCTATTTAAACACAAGTATCAACTAAGATAGCTGATGTGACGAGAGATAGAGAGATTTAGCTAAATGAAGTCTTAATTGTACTTACTTATGAGACAAAAGATGAGCACTTAAAAGGCCACCAACAATTCTAATATTGGTTTCAAATACAGAAACATTTATATTTCCATCAAAATTAGCTTTACTTGCTACAAGTTGAGCCACTCGTCTGAACTCTGTGTAGTTTCCCATAACTGCCAGAGTATCAAGGGCGTCAATAAGCGTTAAGGAGTAACTGTAAAACATCAGTCAATTTATAATATGTAGACAATTAACAAGGCAACTTCTACGACATTGGAAAACTGACCTGCCCCATGTGTCAATTCCATCACAACTGAGTGGTCTTAATTCATCATAAGGATATGCATAAGTAAGGTAACTGTTGTATGCATGCTGAAACATTTGTCGCACCTCCTCGCTAGAAAAAAAAAATCTAAATCAAGATCAGTTATCTGACGGGTTTTTACTGTTTTATATATATGCATACATAATAATAACATTGAAATTAACAAAATGAACTTTGTACATATTATGTGAATATATATGTAATGTATGTATGTACATTGACAAACTCGACAAACTTATGTCTCTTCACGAAATGCCGAACATAGAAAAGAGGAAAATGCAAAATTCCCAATCGAGACTTCTAGAAATTAAAATTTAATACGTACCGCAATTTCTGTAGATCTTTTTTATCATATTTTCTTAATCCATAAACGTTAGTGACAGCACTAAAAAAAATTAAGCAAAATAGAGCCACGTAAACACATCCTAAACATTTTACAGCTGACATTTTTTCGCTCCACTGCAGTCTTACCAACGTACGAAAATAAATTTTCTAGTTTTTAGTGTTTCACAAATGTTCCATTTTTTCATAATATATGCATTTCATGTAATAATTTATAAAAAAAAAATACAGTATTATCACAAAGTACTTATTCAATAGTTCTTGACGGGTCCGGACAGGTCATTCCGGGTCATTCAGTCGTAAAATGTACAAATTTTAAAGTGAACACGTATCTCAGGTAAATTTTAAAATGTTGCTTGCCTTGATAATTGAGGGGGCGTGGCTGTAAGCTAGTTGACAGCTGTTGATTGTGGATAACTAAAAAAAAAAAAATTAATTAAGATTTCATTTCTGTGTGTAATTTAGGGATTAAAAAGTCATGGCGTAAGTATTATTTTTAATATATAACATTTATATTCACATCGGAAGAGAATGGGTCCCTTTTGTTTAAATGGAAACTTCCAAAACACAGACGCATATGTTATGTTGGACACTTGACTCTCATCTCATGCACATGGCCTTATTTTTCGAATTTTATGTTTAATAATGGGATTGTGTTATTTTTTTTTACATACTCATCGTCTTTAAAGTTACAAAAAATGTAAACGCTTCCTCTAACTTTATGCAAGCAAGTCATATGTATCAGTAAAAATTAGGGGGAAAAACGATCTACATACACATATTTGCAAATGCTTGCAGTCATGTTAAGTATGTATAGACCCCTTGCACATCCTTGCGCTTTGTCGCCATGTTTGTGGTGCCTAATGCATTGTCCAGCATAGGAGAAACTTCGTTTTTCCTAATTTTTCACATAAAAAATCGTTTATTTCAACTCAACAAATTTTTCTCATATCCTTTGAGCTTATTAGGAGCTAGAAATAAGGCTTTGATTGAGGTTTGAAGCTTCTTTTGCTATTAAAAAAATAAAAATGATGTTTTTCCTATGCTGGCCTATGTATTCCTGACCAACAAAATGGCGGCTCTTAAATATGAGTGCAAGCGGTCTATATGTATGTACTGACAGGGTCGGACTGGCAATCAAGGGGCCTCGTCCGCAAAAGGGGTGTAACACCCTCTTAGGGGCCACAAAGGGGGCGTAACACTCAATTACGCCCCTTTTTGGGCCTTAGGGGCCTCCAAACAGGGGGGGGGGGGGCCACGTCCGCAATTGCGGACTTGCTCTTATGGCCAGTCCGAGCCTGTATGTACAATAACAAACCCTTATCCAAATTCCTATACTGATATCTCTATAGCATTTTAATGAAGAACATAATTAAATGCAACAAATCTTAAAGGCATAGAAAACATGAAAACAATCAAGATGTATGTATAGAAGGTGGTGTAGTTTGCCTATAGGTAGCAGAAGGGATGAAACGTCACAGGAGGTGAATCAAAACAAGAGGGGAAATTTAAAGCACCGAGAGAGGGGAAATTTTTGTCCCTCCTCCTCTTTCAGGTACATAATGCATTGTACCTGAGAGACCACGTGATTCTGTTTACAGTCACCTCTGATGACGTATGTCAAAAATTCGAAGTTTTACGAAGGAAACCGAGTTCTGACGACAGTAAAAGGGCGAATTATACCACCTTCTATATATACATCTTGAAAACAATTGCATTTACATCACAAAACACTTGATGGGACTTATATAAATAACGTTAATTGGTCTCAAAAACCAACAGTAGCCCCGTAGCAGTGATCAGAAAATTTATATTTATGCAACCCACACAACATTTTCATACTAGTTTTTGACTGTTAATGACGTCATAAACAGGAATATTCACGCAAATTGCATACTTTACATATTTTTCAAGCTCTTTTGTGGGGCTACATTAACATTCTGGTAAAAAATATCATCAGTTTTGTAGATCCCATTTTGTGTTTAGAACATGTTGTTTCAATGTTTTCTATGCCTTTAATTAAGCATTAATTAAATTTTTAGCAGTGAATTTTACAGTGTCCGAAAAGTAAGCAGAATAATTACTGCTGTCTATACATACATACATATGTCTCTGTGTCGATGCCTCTTTCCCCCCCCCCCCCCCCCCCCCCAGGCTTGTTGAGGTTATGACAGTTTAAACCATAATTTGAGTAAACAAAAAATTAAAACAGCTTGCATGACTTTACGAGGTTGCTAAAAATTTGGAAACTTTCCCACCCTATCACTCAATGTTATACATAGTTGATACAGAGGGTTCAATAATTGACCCAAATTATTAGCTATGGATTCTTGTTGCAGCTCACATCACCACAAATGATATAGATTACATGGGTTAGACTTATAGACCAATTAGACGCATGGTCATGTTTGGTACATTAGGTAGTAGGTACATAGTACATACATACACTACGGCATGCACACACGGTTGTATTTTACAATTCAAATTTTGATCCAGGTCGAAGCAGGACAAAAATGCAACATTGCATTGTAAATGACTTTACTTGTATTATTCGCTTATACTCCTGAACTGAGTACCGGCAATACCTTTTTTTTTTTTTTTTTTAATAAAAACATTTTTAATTTCTTATACAATACTTTTCTTACTGGATGGATGGATGACAAATTATTATAAATGTTTAGAGAACCACAGAAAAGACTCCTATTGTAAATTTACTTGTTTTTTTTTTTTTTTTGTTTTTTGTTTTTTTATTTTTATTTTTTTATTTTTATAAACACTTTGAATCGTTATTTCTTATATTATGGTTGTTTGAGATTTCATGACTTATAAAAATATCTAAATTAATTTTAACTTTAAAGGTACTCTCCATTATATATTATAGGCTATAATAATATGTAAGATACTGTACAGTCATTGCAATAAAAAATGAAATTGTATTGTCTTATGGCCATTTAATGCAATCAGATGGAGATTTCATTTGAGGCAAAATTCTATCTAAATACATGTTATTCCCATATGCCAATAGAATTTCATTTTTTATTGCAATGCCCGTACAAATATTTAATTTAGTGTATATATTAACATGATAACTACGATATATATTAGTATTAATAAAGACTTTTCTTTTTCTTTTTCCAGGTCCAAAGTTACGTTCAAAATAACTCTTACATCTGATCCTAAACTTCCATTTAAAGTGTAAGTGTGTTGGTGCTTCTCTCATTCATGTTGAGGATCTACAAAAATGGAAACTCTATTTCCATATGTTGAAAATTTTCTGGCGTATTTAGGAGATGAGGAATGGTTAGCTACAGATGAACCTGTAGATGTATTCAATAAAGCATTTAGAAATGCTCATTTTATTGAAAATTTGTTCATTCGTCTTAAAAATGAAAATCGTCTAGAAGAGTTTAAAACAAAATTTTCTGTAGGTAAAAACATTACAAAATTAAATGATAGAGTTATGCAGTATGCATGTGATGAACTAATGTCTTATATGTTTTTGAAACAAAAAATAAAAAAATCATTAAACATTGGTTCAATAGAGTATATCAAAATTTGTGGTGTAGAACGCCTAAGAACATGTCTCAAAATATTAATGAGTGAAAGTATTGCAGAGGAAGCACTGAAAGACTTTGTAAGTGACCCTGATAATTTTGAAAATGTTGAAAAACATGAAGAAGCAAGTAGGCAGTTCTGGAGTGATGTGTTACTCAATAAACTTGAGACAAGTATTGAAATTGATGATCAAAGTTGGCTTGACACCTGTAACAAACTTCTGAAATGTAGAAATGGTGTTGAATCATTACTGATAATTGCTATAGGTGATAAATTGGATATAGAAAGTAAGCAGTTGGCTATCTTGAATATTATACTTGAAAAAACTGTTAATGTAGATACAGACAAAGATTGTCAAAAATTTTGGAATACATTTATACATTGTGATCAGAAAATGCTAACCAAAGTTTTCACTAAACATTCTTGGTTTTTTGAAGAATTCTTTGAGTTTGTTGTTCGAACTGCTCATGAATTTACTTGTACATATGAGGATGCAGGTAATATAACTTGGCTTGGAACTACATGGTTAACATACTTGGAACTTGTTACACTCGTGAAGTGGCTTCGGAATGTTGAAGGTTATGTGGGTGGCTATGTTCAACATGTTGTTACGCAAACAAAAGCCAAACCTATTTGGCAAGATGTTAGACAACATATATCAATCACTAATGATTCTCAAATTTAAATGCACATTGGGTATAAATTTGAAGAGTAGAATGCCGATGGACTTGTCGAAATGATTTGATGAGTAATTCTACCAATGCTAATATTATGTAACATAGCTGCAGAAGACAGTAAAGTTAGAAATAATTTGTGTTCTTATTATTAATTATAATTCTTTTTAATTATCTGTTCAAACTTGTCGTAATTTAAGTTATTCAATAGGATTTCAATTGTGTGGTGTAAAAAATTGAAACTCATCAAATGTAATTATCATTAGCTAAAATTTAAAGGCATAGAACACGTTGAACAAAAAAACTTATATAATATACTTACATACCTAAAAATCAACGTTTATTTGGCCGGAGTCTTTTTTTTTTTTTTTCTTTTTTCTTTCTTTCTTTCCATTGACAAAAAGACGTAATCGGACAATTATGTCACAGCTTGCCTGGTCCTCTCACGCGTAAAACAAGTAAGCTGTGATGTCATTGTACGCAGCTGCCTTTTGGTCAATGGAAAGTAAATTAGAAATCAATGACTCCAGCCAAATCAACATTGATATTCAGGTATGTTAAGTTATTTGAAAAGTTTTTTGTTCAACATGTTCGACTACACCTTTAAAATGCCAAGATCTATTATCTTACATTTCACTGCAATTTTATGTTTTGTTTTTATCATTATTTTTTTATTAATAAAATGGAAATAAATTTAATTAAAAATCTTTAGCTTTTATTTATTTTATCTTCTCTGTAACCAAAATATATTTTAGCATTATCCATGTATTCTTTAAAATAGGGAAGAGAGACAAGACTTCCTATAGGTAAGTTTTGTTTCTTTTCTCTATTTCCGTCAACTTATTTATTTATTATTGTTGATTTTATTTATTTATTTAGTTTTGTGTTTAATACACTGTTGAATTATATTGTCAAAAATCTTTAAGATAACACACAAATCTACCTTACATTGTTTTCAAATTTATTTCTAAAATACTAAAACAAGAATTTTAAAACCTAATTATTTTATTCTTGTAGGTTGAGTGTCCCAGAAAACACGCCCTTCACTGCTGTTCTCAAATTTGCTGCAGAGGAGTTCAAAGTTCCACCAGCTACTTCTGCAATTATTACTGATGATGGTATTGGCATCAACCCTCAACAAACTGCAGGTATAAATGGGCTATATATATATATATATTTATTATTATTATTTTTGTTTTAACAATTTAGGAAGTATAATTTGGCTGTGAATGAAAACTTGCTACTTAAAGTAAAGCTCGGCCAGTTTTTTTTTTTTTGTTTTTTTTTTTCAATTTGAATTACTAATTTTTCAATACAATTATTTATCACAATTTTTTTACTTACAAATACAGATTGAAGCTTAGATAGTACTGTTTTGTCCATTTGGAGGTAGTACGGTACTATCCAAGCTCATCTTAATATTTGCGAGTATTTGCAGTCATGACCAGAACATACCTTCGTATTGAACCAACCTAATTAGCAATTAGTAGTATTTGTAAATGCTGTAGTTGCATAGGGCAGGTTGCAATAACCTGTTTATCTTTTGGCATTTACACTGTTTTTGAGACACTAGCTTGTAAGTTCAGTGCAATTTTTGAGCACAAAAGCTGCATACAAGAAGGGGGGGGGGGGGTGAATTTCCTTTCATTTGGTTTTATTAGTTGTATTTTGTATCAAAATATGCATTGTTGATCATTTTTGCATTTTTTTTTTCTAGGGACAGTATTTTTAAAACATGGTTCTGAACTTCGATTAATTCCTCGAGATCGTGTGGGTTTCGGAAGACTAAGATGATCCAAACACTGATATAAAATGCCTCCATCTTCCATCATTTTGTTGGCTCTATTGAATTGGAAATTATATTTTATTGTGCTACTGACGTGGATCTTTTAATGTCTTTACTGTTAAGTAATACGAAAAATGCTATATGACCTTATTTATTGTAGCCATTCCTTGTGAAATTATTGTTCTGTTAAATAAAGTTTTTTATTTGAAAATTAAACTATTTTTAATTAAATAATAATTAAAGAAGTAAACCATTGTAGTTAATTATTATATTGCTTACGTACGTGCACATTAAGGCAACGTGTATTCCTTTGCATTAGAGCCGTTAAGGTTTAAAGCATTATAGGTTTTTATTATCAAAACTGTGATGGTTTATTTAATTCCCTAGTTATTATAATAAAACAAAAATATGTTTGTTTTTTTCCTTTTCTGCAAAGCATAAATATGCTGTACTAAACTGCTGAAAAATTACACTTCAACTTTTTTTGTAAAATAGATATTCCTATTATTATTATTAATTGCATTTTTTTCCACCCTTTTTTCCTAAGTATTAACATTGACAAAATGTTTTATTTTTTTCATACTAAAAAATGTTTGAAGCATGTCAGTACAAAGTCTTTTTAAAAAACATTCCATCCTACTATTTCTTTCAAGTAAGTTTAAAGATTACAGATTGGTTAGATAGTAATGAAAAGACTAAACACAAATAGATTTTTATAATTCCAGCTCTTTATTCACAAGACAAGTGAAAACAACAGCAAAAACTTTTTCAATTCTATTTTCTAATTAATTAACTGAAAAATTAAAATATTCAAGCACCATGTAATTATATTGTTAAATGCAAGTTGAGAGGAAATTGAACTGATTATTACTATTTTCTTTTGATATTCTTTAAATTTTTAAGTTTTATTTGAAAAATGATAATTATATCACAAAGTAACAAAAAATAAGTACTCATGTTTTATGTATTAAGTAGAAGTAATATAGCTCAGTATAAAGATATAAAAATGGAATTGAATGGACCCAATCAACTTCGTAATATTTTTGTATTTAAGACTTAAGGTCACGATCAAAGATGTAGGTTCCCAGACCTTCTTGGACACGATTTACATTGGTGATCATGTCCGAGATTTCTTTCATGGACTCCACTTGTTCCTTTAGGAACTCAGACTCAATGAAATCACAGAACTGAGGATCTTTGCGATCTGAAGCCAGAGAGTGCAAGTCCAACAGAGACTGTGAACACACAAAAAAAAAAAACACATATACTATCAATTGCAAGTAATAGCCACACAAATTGTTTCATACAAAATAGAAAATAAATTTATGTTAAAATAACATTAAATTTGTTAGCTTGTGCATGTATGCTCTTAGTCATCATATGAAGTTATATTAGAAAATCTGAAGTTTCTAGATTTGTCTATTACCTGATTCACTTTCTTCTCAAGGAAGAGAGCAAACTGAAGAGCCTTCAATGGAGTTTCAAAGTTGGTACGAGCTGGTGGATCCTCAATTGCACCAATGGCTACACGACCGCCTCTCATGTTCTGATACTCAATCATTTTCTTGGCATGACCACGTTCTTCATCCGATTGATGTGAGAAGAACTTATGGAAGCCATGTAGAGCCACATCATCTCTGTCAAAGTGGGAAGCCTACAAGAAAAATTGTTAAAACATGCATTATTTTTATTATAACTACATGAATAGTATTTTATAATTACAAAACAATTACAAAGTAAATTTTTCTCCTACCCTTTTTTAAGTCATCCCATTTACAAATTCCTTAATAATACAGAGATGGAAAATTTATTAAAGAGAGTCCCACAGCTTGGTGATAATCTTGCTAGCAGATTAAAAAAAAAAAAAAAAAAAAAAAATTGGCATCTAACTTTACAAGAAATGGAGCTTGTTTTGTCTTGGTCAGTCCTTACAGAATGGCTTATGAATTTAATTATAGTTTCTCTCAGAATCTGTAAGGACTGACAATAAAGACAAAACACCCTCCATTTCTCTTGGAGTTTAGTGCCAAAAGCTATCCAATCTATTTTTTTAATCTCTCTATGCTAGCAAGATTTTCATCGAGCTATGGGACTATCTTCAAAACAGCAAGGTCCTTGTTGGTTTCTCTTATCCTTTCTTTCAAATTGATTATACCTAACTGCAATTGTTTATTTTCATTAATAATAATAAAAAGCAGGTAAGCATCATGACGCCATTATAACTTTCAGTGTAGGTCAGGCCACGATTAAACCTTTTTAGTATGGGCTTATAAGCCTCGTTCACAATGGACTTTTTCTAAGTTTTCTTAAGTGAAAATGCTTCTTTTTTCAAATTAAGAAAAAAGTTTGACTTCCACTTAAGAAATGTTTTTTTAATTTTTTACGTAGAACTTTCACTTAACAATTTTTTTTCTTAATTTTTCTTAAGTAGCTAATTAGAAGAATTATTTGAATTTACGTACGAATCAACAAGGGTTTGATTCTTACGTAAATTCAAATAATTCTTCTAATTAGCTACTTAAGAAAAATTAAGAAAAAAAAGTGTTAAGTGAAACCAATTACAGTTTCATTGTGAACACCAATCGTTCGTAAGTGGAAAAAATTAGCATTTTCACTTAAGAAAACTTAGAAAAAGTCCATTGTGAACGAGGCTTTAATGAATGATCTGAGGCTTACCAGACTTCAGACTCAACCTGTTATCACACTCCTCTGGGCTCGAATACCAGATCTGTGCAATCTGGACCACTGACCCTTGGAAAACCAAGAGACAGCGCACTTGCGTTAGCAAGCAGTGGTCAAACTACCAGCACAGCCATGCCGCCAGTCTTTGTAAGGTTTTACCCATCCAAATACTGACTAAGCTCAACGTTACTTCAAGTGCAGCATTCACGCATTCATTTGTTGAAACTTTTGCATAGCAATTTGTTTTTAAATAGCAATGCTTTTGAATGAGGATAAAGCCTCGTTCACAATGGACTTTTCTTAAGGCGGTGGGGGACCGACTTGGACCGGAAATCGCTAAAAGAACAACTATATTTTCCCAATAATTTTTTGTACATGATTTAGTTCCAATAAAACAAACACTATAATTTTCAAATAAAACAAAGTAAATTTAAAATATATTTTTTAATACCAAAAAAAATTTTAATTATATTTTTAATTGTAAAAAAGTTTCTAATTTGACTAAAAATTCCCGCTCAAATTTGAATTTCCACATTTACATGTTATCTTTAAAGTGTAATAACTTAAATATTTGATCGTGTTTTCACATGTTTGACATAACTAAATTTTTAAGTAACATTTCTTCTTTACTTTGTGTTATTTATTATTATTCGCAACCGTCCTAGTTTGCGAGATAACAGTCGGTCACCTACCCCCTTAAGAGAAAACGCTAAATTTTTTCAAATTAAGAAATTTTTTTGATTTCTACTTAAGAATTTTTTTTCTTAATTTTTTACGTAGAACTTTCATTTAACAATTTTTTTCTTAATTTTTCTTAAGTACAGTAGCTAATTAGAAGAATTATTTGAATTTAAGTAAGAATCAACAAGGGTTTGATTCTTACGTAAGTTTAAATAATTCTTCTAATTAAGAAAAATTAAGAAAAAAAAATTGTTAAGTGAAGGATTGTATATAGAATTTTGTATCTCAAAATCTAAAAAGAAAACTTCAAAATCTTATGATGCCATTTAAAAGTTAATAAATACGGCTATCTATGATAAACTTTTCAGAACACGTGACCATCAGATAAGAGAGAAATTAATTATTGAAATTAACATGGGCTCTTATGGGACTAAAACTTGAAAAATCATAATTAAAAATCTAGCGTGGTGACCCCTCAAAATTGTTACATTTTTGAAGATACCTAATCCTAGTGTATCACTGTGCAAAATTTCAGATTTTTCTGTCTTTACAATTTTTTAGTCAAATCCCGCAGTAGCTGATTTCCCGCCTTACTTTGCTGCGCAAATATGTTACAACAAATAAATGAATATTATAATAATTGTGTGAATGCATCATAACATGATGTTTTCACTTATACATCGGTATTGGGTACATATATTGCATGTATTTTTATATTCTTGAATTCTACACAACAAAATTCTTCCCGTACATTGATAGGAGGGTCAAAAATCAAGACTATTATATGTATGAATATGTACCGCAAGGATATGAAAAACCTGCACAACTATGTATAGACTGAAAAGCATCACTTAAATTGCAGGTTCTTCATTTCATTTCGGTACAGTCGACGTACATACATCATTTGTGAAAACTTTATGGTTCTGAACGTGAAGTATGCATAAAAAAGTGAACTATTGCAACTTGTAACGTAACCAACAATGTATCAGAAGTCAGCACCCCCCCCCCCCTCATCCTCCCTCCCATAAGAGAACAATCTGGTGAATCTGGTGTGCCTGTCTGTTATCCGTGTTATCACAGAGATTCTCTGTTCTGTATGTATATCTTCTATCCAACGCCCCCTTTCCGAAGTTCCGTAAACAATGGATTACGTAACTGCGGTCACGTTGTAAAAAAATTGCGGTTTCTACTTGCATACGATTTCTTATACGGAAATTTGCATATCATTTGTACTTCATGTACATACTTCAATAAAAAAAAAGATCATGAATAATGTTTACAAGGTGAGAGGCCCTTGAAAGGATAAAAAAAGTGAAAGTCATTCTCTAGAAACTTCCTACTCCACGATCAACCATCCCCATATTCTTTATTTATACTTACAATAGTCAGATAAACATGGCTTGCGTACAATTCCAGATTAATTTGCTTGTTGAGTGCACCTTCTGACTCTTCGTGGTAGTTTTGACGACATGCTGAGGTTGCCATTGCGATTAAAGAACTTCTTGTTTTACGAGCTGCACGTTCACTCCCTGGCGACGCAATACAGCTTGGTGCAAAATGGTTGACCTTTGCTTATATACTGGAGCATGGAGCAATGAAGGGTGTTGGGACTTGGGAGGTGACGAATCGTCAATCTGATTGGCTGCTGGAAGCGCGCGCACTCGTGACTACGATTGAGTTTGTGGACTTACGAGCAATGGGTTATCTCTTATCTGTGACGGTAACTGCGGTGGCTTTTGCTTCCGAGACTCCCTGACACATCACGTGAGCTTGAATCACTCGTCACTCTCGATAATTGTACTTTTTTTTTGCAATACTTTACCTGTTTACTAATACAATGAAAGCGTTGCATCGCAACTTTAATGGAAAGAGAGGTGACTGCGCAATGTTTTTGTATAAATATAATTTTGTGTGTGTGTGTTATTATTATAATGACAAAAGATCTATATGCCATCTAAAATCTTCCGATCTGACCAATACAATTAATTATTTATTTATTTAATAAAAGGCATTCTCGTTTTTTGTTATTGTTATTTTTCTCAAACACTTATAGTTTTAACTCAAATGAGTTTTGTATATGCCACCCATGCATGTTATCCAATATGGCATCGACTTTAACATGAATGCATATACACCATACACCCTAATAAATACATCGACTGATTTTTGTTCTGCAAAAAATCAAGAACATAACATATTATATATGTTAAACATTGAAAACAATTATAATTTCATTATTCGCAAATATTAATTATCGCTGACCTGCTTCTTCTGTTCTGTTTAGGTTGGCTCTTATAGGATATTTTCATCCATATATTATTTATGCAGCCAGGATCTGCTTTGTATCGCTGACGTCAACTCTGTTAATAAATCGAGCAGATGCAGATACCAAACAGAAAAAATAAAATAATAATAATAAATAAAAATACGCGTGCACGCGCGCAGGCGGCGTATATGGTATTTTTTAAACCCATGCAACTATAAAATGGCACATTTTGACAGCTTAAAAATACTTAGCAATATTTTTGAGAGCATTTTCGGTGCCGTTGGTGCTGTCAATAGAGATCAGATAAAATTATAGATATACTAGTACAAGAGGATAGTAATGATAATAGCGTTGTTCGTAAACCCTGTTCTCTTGCACCAAAAAATGCGCATGCCATTTGATTAACCAAAGCTGATCGTCATTTTAGGAGCAAAGAACAGGGTTTACGAACAGCATTAATTAAAACTATGAATCTCCAAAGAAACTAAAAACCACGTTTGTCATATGCTGAGCGCTATATAAGCAATTTTATTCATTATTGCTCCAGTATATAAAGGCGTCGTTGAAGTGCATTCAGTACGTCATGCGCATACACGATATTTAACATCTCTCGAAAAAAAAAAGGCCCCGTTTTTACTGAATATTTAATTAGATTGAAAGTAAGATGTATATGTACGCGATTTGAATTATTATATTATAAACCTTATTTGTATTGCAGCGCGTATATGCGAAGGTCTATTTTTTTTCATTCGCTCAATGCGTGACTTAATTACTGTTACTTAATATTGAGCAATCGCATCATGCAATAAGAAAGGATATATCACATGATGACACACTGCGTATTATGCATTTTATAATTTCTGTCAGTAAATACAATTGCATATATATACCACGCATTTTTCCCTGACAATGCACAATATACCCATGTAACATAATAATAATATCATAAACATGTTTATTTTTATTGTATTTTGTTTCATGATTTTATCATAAAATATTATTTGTATAAATCAGTTTTAAACTTTTTTAAGACTTTTTTGTATATATATTTTCTTTTTATATTATACTCTCTTGAACCGAAGCCGTTTATATATAGGTATTATTAGGTATATATTTATTAAAAATTAGAGTCGATATATAATTTCATAAAATAAGAAACAGCTAATAATTTTAAGTATAAAAGATTGAATTTTTAATTAAAAAAAGTTAGTTATATGGTGCACCTGCAAAGTTTCATAATATAGCATTATTATTTATTATTATAAATTGTGTTATTAAAATTTAAATAAATAAATAAATAAAGTTTTCTGCGAGAGTTATTTGAAGCTAGAAGCTACACAAGTATTTAGGAGTTAGGAATTAACTAGCAAACGCAGTAAGCAGTATAGGGTGGTTTCATTCATGTTAAAGTCGACACCATAAGTGAGCGCTAATTAACAAAGGCCGGTATAGGAAAATGACTCATTTTGCCAGTTTAAAAATACTTCGGATCTTTTTTGACAGCATTGACGCTGTTCTAATATTCCAAAGAAAATGACCAAAAACTACGTTTGTCCTATGCTGAGCAATGTTAATGAAGCTCAATAAGGAGCATCGAAAAGCATTCAGAATGACGTCATGCGCAAGGGTCTATGCATTCATGTTAAAGTCGACGCCATGTTGGATAACTCAATAACATGGGTGGCAATGGTGGCATAGGGAAAAAAATCATTTAGCCAGTTTAAAACCACTATATATGCAATATTTTTGAGAGCATTAATGCTGTAAATATATGTTGAATTAGTATCACAAGTATGTGAGAAAAATAACAATAACAAAAAATTAACCGATTTCACAAAGAAAATTGGCTTAAATGAAGTTTGTCATATGCTGAGCAAAGTTATGCACTACTCCAGTATGGCCTCCAAGCGCAATAAATATGACGTCATCCGCATACACCCTATAGAGAGAATGTGTTGCAACAGTAAAGACTATATAGAAAACGAGCTTGAATTTTTAAAAGCGCAACCCCACAATATTTTGGTTATTGCTTTTGATATTATGAATAACTTTTGCTTTTATGGGCTTGATTAATATTTACAATCGCTTCCTCTCCGGTCCCCCATATACTATATAAATTATACGAGCTAAATGAAAAAAAAAAAAAAAAAAAATGAAAAAAAAAGTTAATATTATTATTAATTTTATTATCAAAGTTTTTTTCTTATATTTAAAAAAGGGGTAATTTTATTTCATATAATAGAGGACATTGTCCTGAATTAATTGATATTTGAATTGCTAATTTTAAAGTTTATTTATAGCTTTTTAATTCATTTTTGAAAATTGAAAAAAAAAGTAGGTTTTTAGAACTTTATTTTACTTTTTTTTCAGGGTAATTTTAAAATGGTCTGAATATAAATTGAAAGTCCAAATTTATGTACTGTAGATATTACAAAAGATCTATGAGTATATAATATAGGGTAGGGTATAGTTAATTTTTACACTCGAAAAAGTAAAAAGTTATACTATTATTATTATTATTTACTTTTGGACTTTTTTTATAATAAATTTCTTAGATTCAAAAAGCTTTTTAAGATGTAAATATAGCTATATATTTACCGCTGAAAAAATTACTTTTGTACTTTATACTATAAATAAAGAGTTACTGTTGAAACTTTTTTCAACCAAGTTATTGGTTTGTACTATGAAGAGTGAAGAGTTACATCTATATAACTGAATAATTTCTTAAATTTACATTTTCCATTCATATAAAAGTCGACGCCATGTATATATGTGAGAAATAAGCAAAATAAATATACATTATATATTTCTTTATTGACCCAGGCACCATATAGTATAACAGGTTGTTACAACAAGCCCATCAATGCAATACAACAAGCGTTGATCTTATCAGAAATTATGTACAACATAAAAATACAGGCACTGCTGAGAAAATATCAGCAATATAAAAAACAAAATTCAACAAAATAAAGAAAAAAAATTAGAGACGTAATGACGTAATTATACATTATGATTAATGACAATGCTGAATCATTATAATATATAAATGCACATTGGAATGTATACGGTGTATATGTGCATCAAAATATCAAGATCATCAATATTGAAATTGAGATAAAAAAATTCAGCCAGAGTGTAGTTTTAAATCTATTAATATATTTTTCAAAAGGTTCTGGAATTTATGTGTCATTGATCATTGTTAACGTTTCTTATTAAACACGGTAAATTAACGTATATTTTGGCTGTTATATAATGGGGGCTCTTAATTATATAGCAGTTATATAGCACTAAATAATATGGGCTGGTATATATATATATATATATAAAATATATATAATATAATATATATATATATATATATATATATATATATATATATATATATATATATATATATATATATATATATATATATATATATATATGGGAAAATGACACAATTTGCCAGTTTAAAAATATTTACTTAGCAATATTTTTGAGAGTTCTTTTTGACGCAGGTTTGATTAATTACATTTTGGTTCAATTATGCGAGAAAAATGAAAATAACACAACAAAATTAGCTAGTTTTCCAAAGAAAATAGCCAAAAACCACGTGCATATAGTACACCCTATACAAAAGTGAACTCTGGTTCTGAAATAGAAATATAAGAACAAGACAAAAGGCACAGTACAGGCACAGTAGAGCGTTCAGAGAATCCGCAAAATCGAACGTTTCAAACTTTCAAACAATTTCGCGGTACTCACCCCATAGCTATTCGTGGCAATTCGTGGTACGAGTTATATCTTAGTGCACTAGATGGCAGAACAATTAAATTAATTGTAAATTAAAACAAAAAATCCGGGAATATGTTTAAATAAAATTTGATAGTACATTCAAAAAGTTCCCCTTATTATTATAAATTAATACACGTGTTCTTATATCATAAGAGTCATCATAGCACTGTCTCAAAGTACAAAAGTTGCGGGGGTGTTGAGCTGGGCTTGCGCGTGGTGAAGGGGTAGCGAGCATCGCGAGATCGGCACTCGGGTTTCGCGGCAAATCCTCACTGGTGCTGCTTCACTCACGTCGCACCCGTTCTCCGCACCAAGTGGCTCATATTTGTGATACGGTCCACTGCTCTTGGGTCTTCAGCTATAAAAGTGCTCAAATTCATCTTGGATTTTAAATTGTTTTCTTTTTCACATTTTTTTTTTCTTTTTTTGAAAAAAAAAAAAAAGGTTTAGCGTGTGAGTATGTTTTAACTTTCTTTATAAAGGGTTGATAATTGTTAGATTATTAATTAAAAATCATCTATCAGAATTTTAGAATTTAAATGAAAGAACAAAATAAATATACAAGTCTTTGCTGTATTAATAAGATGTAGGCTTCTAAATATCGCTAAATATTTCTCATGATATTTATTTAAATTAATTATTTATAATTAATAATTTTTATTATTCTTTTTTTTTTTTTTTTTTTACAAAAAATGATAATAAATGAGAATATAATACTCTACTAATGCAACAATGTTTAAAAAAATAATTGTCCCAGCATTTTCCATAGTGCAAAAAAAAAACATTTTAGTATTGCTTGACAATTTCAGTATTTTAAGAGCTATAATTTTAAGTAAGAGACTAATTACATCGTATATTAATTTAATGCCTTGGATCATTAAAAGAAATTAAATAGTATGTTTAGAGTTATCGGCGGAGGGTGGGGGTCCACAAATAAAGTAGTGCTAGCTTGCATATTATCAATTTCTTTAATATAAGAAATTAAGTTAAGATAACAATATATTAATGTTTAAATTGCTAAAGACGATTAGAGAGAGAGAGAGAGAGAGAGAGAGAGAGAGAGAGAGAGAGAGAGAGAGAGAGAGAGAGAGAATAGGTACAGAATTTTTACGCATTTTTAATGTAAAAGTGTTATTAACTTATACAAATATTAATATAATACTACAAAATTAAATAGATACACAAAATAACAAAATAATCAAAATATAACGACTTCCGTTTTCAGATTATTGCATTCACACCCAGACTACCCAGAGAAATATATATTTTAAAGACATACACCCTTTTTAGTTTCATAAAATATGTGCATGCCACACACAAAATATTATTATGCTAAAAATAACGATTTGCATGACTATATTTTACAATAATACTATTACAGTATAATTCTATTCCTATAGAGCTATAGGTTATAATTTATAATACAAAGTTCTAAAAAAAAGCTTCATTGGTCATAGGATATATACTACTATAAAGCCTGTGTTCCATACGTGTAGGTCAATGGTATAGTTCTGTGTTGTGAATTGCAAAGACAAAGATAAAAACAAGGCAATTTAAAAAGTATATATTATTCTTGCCTTATCTGATTTTTTTTTTTTTTTTTTTTTTTTTTTCGTTTAGAAATTTTAATAAACCACAATCTTATCGACTAAAAATAATGTCAGATTTTATGACGAAGGGAGTTGCTTCTTTTTATTAGACTCATAATTTTATAAGCATTGCGATTTAGAAATGACGAAATGTATAATTGTCCTTCAGGTAAGAAAGATTTAATTTTGCATAACGCAACTATTATACTTTTACATTATTTTGATAGAAACGTTCCTGAGTTTCAAACTTGTTATATTATGCGCCGCGGATACTTGCGAGAATCTTTATACGATTAATCTTTTCGTTTTTATAACTCCCACAAATTTGCTTCAACTTTTAACTCAACAACTAACATTAAGAAAATGAAAATTGGGAAGTTCTCCTAGAAACTCATTACTTTTATTATGCTGATGACATTAAAGTTCTTATTCGTGCGAAGTAAAATGTAAAATCAGCACTTTTTGTCTTTTATATTTTATACGTAAATTTGGGTCTAATTTGTATTTTTTTTGCTTCAGTGTTGAAAATCGTGCTCTCAGAATTTAAGAATTTAATTTCGTTACTTAAACATGTAACAATAAAAAAAGGATGGCAATAAGAAAAAAAAAAAGTGCAAAAGCAAAACTCAATTGACAATTGCGTGCTTACTTGTTATTGTACTGCTGAGGTTTTGGAATAACTATTAAGTAAATTTTGCTTTATCCTGATTATCATCTAAATTGTTGCAAATTTTGTAATTTTAAATTATAAGTTATTTTTACTGAAAATCATATGAAAGAATAAAATTTCTATTAAAACTAATAATTTATTTTATTAAGGCACTTTTACTTTCAATATCAATGTGGATATAAATACTTATTAATAACCTAATTCTAAACTAATTTTATATGAAAGGAGTCCGTACCTAAGCACTGCATATATATATGATAATTTGTCATCTATACATACATACTGAGCAATGTGCATGAATATAATAATAGCAATTTATTTTGGAACCTTCTTTAGAGAAATATAATGTTTAAAGAATATTTTTTATATTTTACAGTTGACTGAACTTTTCTAACAAATTAAAATAAATAACGATATTGATAATTGATGTGCTAATGGATAATATGTATACACGCAAAAATTTGGATCACATTAGTTTCCGTACTCAAAATCTTTGTATACAATTAATTCTGTTCACTTCTATTGTACAGTTATTTATAATGATAAATTTTGTTGCTTCATTTATTTACAATTTTTAGAATATTAAAATATGTTTTCAATTTAATCATTATTTGAATATTTATATATTTTGACAATATACCAATGCTTATAAATTTTATGGTATATTCTGAAATGAACTGCCTGCGGGTTCTTATTTTAAGGGGGACGGGATGCTAAATGAATGCAAAATTAAAATGCACCCACACGGAAAAAGTAAAATACGTAATTTATGCTGCATTAAATATAACTGCTATATTGCACAGCACAGAAGTTCCTATTTTGTATATAATAACATAACATAAGTAATTATGCTGCAAATCTTAACTATTGTAATGCTATCTAGTATAATCACAAATCACTACACAATATAGCATAAATTACGTTGTTATATGCATAAATGTTGCTGCATTGTGGTAGCATAATTATCATTACATGTGTTTATTTTTGTCCGTGCAAGTAGGCTATATTGCACTAGATAATAATGCGTGTAATGCTAAACTAACAAAGTAAGACATAATAATATGAAAACAATTATCACAAAAATTTGAAATAAAAATAGTCATTTATATTAAAAAATAAAAAAATTTAAAAAATGCGAAGCAGATTGAGATACAGTAGTATGTATAAACTTTTCAACACTTTTGTTCCACTGATCTGTTTTGTTTTTACATGATATACCAATGTTAAACGTTTGAAATGCATTTCAATGCATTTTATAACTTTTTTATTATATTATTATATCTTATACATTATTATTGATTTAAATGATTATTATTTAAATAATTATGTCTTTTATTTGTGTATAAACATTTTTTTAGTACAATGAGTGATAAGTAAATTATCTTTTAGATTATTGTTATTGTCCATCAATGTATATATATTATATACATTACGGAACATATATTATATATTTTGTATATATGCATATAAAATAGATCGTTAGTACCACGTTTTAGGTTTAGACAGTTTAGAGACATATAAAAGAAAAACTTTGGAATATCTGTTTAATTTTTGTGAATTTATTTAGTTGCATTAAAATAAAAAATAAAAAAAAAGTAGGGGGTGGGGGAAATAGCTATCACTCTATAATATAAATTTGGGTAACAATGATATATATTATTTACTTTAAAATTTTCGTACTCGGCAGTTACATAGAAACATGTTGTAATTAGTAGAGATAATAGAAAAGTATTAAATAAACAAATCGCATGCGCGCAGCTTTTGTATTTATACAGTTTTATGTCCTGATGACGTTTGCAATGAAAAAAAAAATCTAATGAAACATAACAATGATTTTTTGAAACCATTTAATAATATTTATGTTACGGCGTGAAATGTATAGGTTCTACTATAAACTATAATTAATAATAATAAATATACGTAAAATAAGTAATAAAATTACGTATATTACTCAACTTGGATGAATCATAATTTAATTACTTTATTATAAAGTAATTAAATTTATTGTAAATGACAGTTGTACAGAGTAAAAATTATAAGAGAGGGAAAAAATCAAAGACTTGAGCAAAGGAGGATATTAGTAAATTGATATACTATAGAATTAAAGTGCTGTCTCTAATGGAGGGTAAAAGCGGCAACCCGAACAAAGCATCATTAAGACACTATGCTGCGGCGTGTAGTGCTAAATCCTAAAGGTTCTCCGCTTTTGCAATATTTTACATCAACGAATACCTCCTATTTGTTAAAAAAAACAAAACATTATATAATATATATAGTAAGTGATTTAAGAGTAAGATATAGCATTCTATATCTCTCACAAAGAGAAAAAAAATCATGATGAAAGTTTTACTCTATAATACCCACACTTTTTTTTTTTTTTTTTTTTTTTTGTAAGAATAGCAATATATGTGTTTGTTTTTTTAACAAAATAAATAATATTATGTTTACAATTTCGCTATAATTCTAAAGTTTAGTACTACACACGTATATATAATAATATATTATATAGTTTATGTATTGAGTTTTTTCCCTTTACCCCCCCCCCCCTTTTTTCTTTTTTTTTTCTATACTTTATGTTTACAAGTTCTTTCAATAATTTTAGAAGAAAACTATGTCAGTAGTACATCTTTACATCTTATACTGAATGGTCTCAAATTAATTTTAATCATACTTCTTAAATTCGACGATAAAACAAGTTAACATTATATAAAAATTATTAATAATCAAAGTATACATAAAGTAATACCTAGAAAACAAAATTATTATTTAAATAAAAATAATATATTATACGCATTGTCAAATAATATTATGATACTGTAGAGAGGAAAAAAAGGTGAAAATATGTGATTTTTCCAATAATTTCACTATCATTCTTTGTACCAACAAAAAAAAAAAAAAAATGAATGAATGAATGAAATTACGTCATTATAGTATATTTTGCAAGTGATATGTGAGTGATTGGTTTTCTGTAACATGCTTTTGATGAGAATAAACACGTAGATATATAAATATATATTATATTTTTTATCAGTGAAGCAACGAGTACAGATAACAGATGGCTCATCTAATTGCCTGTCTGTCCAAAGCAGAGAAGGGGTGCATGGTGCTAGATGTTTTACCTATATATATGTTTCTTGTACATTTTATGGTCAACTTGAGATGCAGTTTAGAACTCAATTTATAAACATTGCACGCACAAACACTAAGTGTCGTGCATGCAAATTATATCTTATTTACATATATTTCACATATACGTCACAAATCAGTATCTAAATAATATTAATTATATATATATATATATATATAATACATACATAGATACACACACACACACACACACACACACACACACACACACACACACACACATTTAAATTCAACTAATCGATTGCCGTTTTTCTTAAATAAGATATAAAAGAGTTTAAAAATTATATTAATAATCGCAAATTAATTCATCGTGTATAAATATTGTATTATTTTAATTATTGTGTAAACAGTTTTAATTACTGCATTAAATTTTGTTTAAATTGAACTTTGTATACTAATTAACCTTTTTTTTTTTTTTTTTTTTGTATTCGCTTGAAAAACATTTTCGTATAAATATAGAGCAATAAATAAATGTTTTTAATTTTTACATGCTTCATTATGGCGTAACAAAATTTATAATATCATTTGACAACAAAATTATCATTAAAACATTTTTTGCGTATATTTTATTTGTTAAATTTTTGTCATGTGATTATTGCTCCTCTTGTGCGTACATTATACATCAAAGCAAAAATATAATAAAATATTTTACAAGTGCGATGAAAATCCACCACCATGCACACGCACATAATTGTTTTTCAACAACTAAATATTTATTTATTTATCTAATATTTACTTGTTAAATGCTACAGTGACAGGCATCGATGAATCATTATTCTTATTTTTCTATATGGGGTAAATTTTTTTTTTTTTTTTTTTTTTTTTTTTTTTTTTTAATATTGATCTTTATTTTTAAGGAACATTTTTGTAAAGAAATATTTTGTTAAATAATTTATCAACTTTATTCTTTTTGCTTACAAATAATAAATAATCTACATGCCTCAAGTAATTAAATTTATGTAAAACTTTGAAGACATAACTTTATTTTGTAAAAGATAATTTAATAAGCAAGATTTCATTAAGTATGCATAATGAATTTCGTTTTTGACTAAAAAAAAAAAAAAAAAAAAAAAAAAAAGTTATAATAGAATTATAAGTAATAGCTTTTCACACAGGTAAAGTGCAAAGTAGCAAAGTCGATAGCTTTTAAATTGTGGTAGTTGGTTTCAATGCGACCACTGGTAAGTAAAAGGGTCAGAAATTGAACACACGTATATATTCCATGTATATAGTTGCTTTAGGGTGAATGTAAATGATACCCTTGTGCATCGTTAAATTTTCTTTTTCTTTCGACCCTAAATATAAAAATTTAAAAATCATATAGCAATATTTTGAAAATGTGCCAAAATATTTGAAGGAATATCTGCCATATATATCATAAAAATATATTCTTCAGTAAAAAAAAATTAAAAAAAAAGGGGGGGGGGGGGGAAGAAAAAGAAAAGAAATTACAAGAGCTTTTATATATAAAACTAAAGAATGAACGAGATTTAATTCAGTTTCTTCTATTTTTAGACTATGAACTTTTTAATTATATTTACTAAAGTGAATAAAAATAAGCCTTTGTTATTATTAACCTCAACAGGTCTTTACATCAGTTCAATCAAACCAATTTTATAACTTAAATTCATAATTGCATGTTATATAGATTATATTTTGTATTACACGTCAATATACATACCTAAAAATAGAATCTTTCATCTGTTATAGATTATACTTAAATATAAGATGTATCATAAAATCAAAAGTTTTTTTTTATGATGCAATTCATGAAAAAAAAAAGATATACCATATATATATATATATATATATATATATATATATATATATATATATATGTTGGCAACCATTGCCGAATTCACTCATTGGCCGAAATAAGTGACCACGTCGCGGCGTGGGAATGCATTTTTGCCAAGATCCGAAATGCATCGTAATTTTGACCACGTTGCGGAGTGTTTTTTAACAAATGCCAAATTTTTGGCAAATACATTTTAGCCAGTTCGTGGAGTGGTTTTTGATAATTGCCACGCTGCAGCGTGGTCAAAATGTTTAATACGCAGGTTACGATATTCGGTATAAGTATGAATAATATCATATATTTTTTTATTATTATAACACATCATTTTATATTATGGTTTTCAGTTAATTAAAATATTTATAAATTTATAAAAATGATTTCTTATTAAATTTGACAAAAAAAATTGTCTATGGTCAATATTACGATGCACAAGTGCTGAATTTCGGATCTTGGCAAAAATGGATTGCCACGCTGCGACGTGGTCGCCTATTTCGGCCAATGAGCGAATTCGGCAATGGTTGCCAACATATGTTTATATATAATAATAATTAATAATTATATAAACTAAAAAATCTGATTACACAAAACATTTTGTTAGACTTTTCAAGGAATGTGAATAAAATAAATAAACCTTTTGAAATGGTTAATAATTTAATTTTTTTTTCTTTTACAGTTTCATCTAATGTTTTCCAAACACATTACAGTAAAGTTCCGGTATATATTATATTAAAATACACAGTGCAAGATAAAAGCCGCAGTGCACCACTCTCTCTCTCTCTCTCTCTCTCTCTCTCTCTCTCTTATACTGTTGCATATTTAAAGCCATATACAAAGTGCACTGTTGCATTCATTTATATATACAAATAATAATGAACCATTTGTATAATGTTTACACGAATTGTTAAATTATATCACAATACAAAAGAAGTGAATATCAAAATAAAGGAAAAAAATCAAATTGATTTTCTTTTCTGGTTGTTAAAAAAAATACTTAATATAATTTAAAATGACCTACATGTTAAAAACCGCAATGTTATAACATTTTAATATAATAATGAATTCTATTTATTCTATAATTAAAATTATTTATTTGAAATAAATTAAAAAATTAAAAAAATAATCCATACGGATTATCTCATGATTGAATATTAATATATAACGTTTTGTTACATGATAATTTATTAACAAGGGTACATATTATATATATATATATATATATATATATATATATATATATATATATATATATATATATATATATATATATATATATATATATACATATATGATTTCTGATTTATATTGTGATATTAAATTGTAATACGTTACATACAGGAAAACATAATATAACCATTAATACATTAATATATGATAAATGAGATATTTTGACATTATCTTTGTTTAATTCTGTATATAGATAATAAGTGATAGCGGATCATGTAAAAAGTGCTTTATTAAAATAAATAAAATTTAACTTCACGTGATCTAGTATATTCAAACATTAAAATAAGGTAATTATATACTAATATTTTATTAAAATTAACGTGCTAAATATATACTGTAATACACTGTATAAGTAAAAATAAATGAAATTACAAATAATTATCTTGTTATATAATTTGAACATTTAAAAATATTCTTTTTTGATATAAATATATGTGACAAATAATCAAATTATCAAGCTTTAGAACAATTATGGTAATGTATATTTTTTATGTCCAATTTGCATTTGAAATTAGGATTTATTAAAAATATATATAGTATGGTAATTAACATTTTTTGGGAAATTTTTCATAATACCTATACTTAAAAAATTAATGTGCTATAGTTTACTGAATACCATGATTTGTTTACAAAAACGTGCT
This sequence comes from Ecdyonurus torrentis, assembly GCA_949318235.1. Classification (NCBI taxonomy): domain Eukaryota; kingdom Metazoa; phylum Arthropoda; class Insecta; order Ephemeroptera; family Heptageniidae; genus Ecdyonurus; species Ecdyonurus torrentis. Next base: position 34,883,822 of record OX439131.1, on the reverse strand, counting down.
TTGGTATAGATTCGAGGAATTTTATATTTATGATATTCAATAATAGAAGTGCATGTTTTGCGTTAAATTTTTCATCACTATGTTACAAATCATGTGATGAGATGAAATGAAAACATTTTTTTAAAGGTTGGTATGATGTTTATATATATATATATATATATATATATATATATATATATATATATATATATATATATATATATATATATATATATATATATAATATATAAACCATAATTTTCTATATTAATAATTCCATTAATAAATTTCAATGAACTGTATAAATTGCATGCATTCAATATTTTTCTTCGTTTCCGTTAACCTTTTATTATTTATATAAATATATAATTCAACTTTTTTTTAATTACATTAAATAGCGAAATTTTTACAAACTATTTCTTTACGGCAAGAAAAGAAATATTTCATAAACAAGATAAATAGTTTGCTTTCTATATAGCACAAGTACTGCACGTCAATAGTACATTACATTTCTAATCTTTTTTAAAGTCAAGTGATTGAAATTTATTCTGCAACTTCAGCATTTTTCTTTTCAATTTTATCACTTAAATCATATAATAATGGAAATTGAATTGAATTACTAACTATTTCAATATTATATTTTTAAAAATGAAGAAAAATTGTACGAAATATAAATAAAAATATTGAACTTTTTTTTTGGACATACTTTATCTATATAATTTGTTATACAGTACGGTAAATAATCCTCAGTATTACTGTACATATAGGAGTAATATTTCATAATTAAACTTTAATTTGATCTTTTAATATTTAAGTTCGTGATAAAATAAAACATCTATAACTTTTTTTTTTCACGTGTTGCCTATCTAAGAGCTATGGAAATGTTATTGATCTCCTGTCCGTTGATATTTATTATTGAAAAGTTTATATTTGTCTTTGAGTGGACTTACAGACCGCAGCTCTTTGCCATTGATGTGTATATAAGTTCAAGTTTTTGCATGAAACTCTACTTAAGTTCAAAATGACGAGATAGTTTTTTGTTTTTCTATTGTTAATGTTCCATTGAGACATTTCGATGTCCAGCAGTTTTAGCTGTATATATATATAACTTTTTTTACAAGAAACTTAATAACATAAACATTTAGAAACTTTTTAGATCCTTATGTTAGATTTATTAAAGTATGAGAAGGCGTAAGATTGCGAAGAAGTTGTAAATGGACCATTAAATACGATTAAAGATTTTTTTTCAGACATATTATTGATTTTGTTGTCTCTGTATAAGGTTAAATCATTTATAATGCACATTGTAGGAGTTTGAATTACATTTTTACTGTATTTTCAACACAGCATTTTAAATTACATAAAGTTTTATATATCTTCTAACACTATATATATATATATATATATATATATATATATATATATATATATATATATATTTTATTACGCGGTGTTGTATAATATATTAAATGTAAAAATAAATTTTTGTATTGCTAATACAAATTTATTAGTACAAAACTGAATTATTTATGCATGCTTAAAGACGTAGAACACCTTGAACAAAAAACTTGCCTAATATCCTAAAATACCCAAATATCAACATTATTTTGGCGGGTGTCAATTATTTCTAATTTATTTTCCATTTACAAAATGTCAGTTGCGGGTTTACTACGTCACATCTTGCCTGTTTCCGCGCGCGTGGACCAGGCGAGCTGTGACGTAGTAAACCCGCAACTGACATTTTGTAAATGGAAAATAAATTAGAAATCAATGACTCCGGCCAAAATAATGTTGATATTTGGGTATGTTAGGATATCATAGGCATATTAAGAAATATTTTTACTGAATTAGCGAGAGAAAACTTTAAAAAAAAATTATAATAATAATAAATAAACCACTTCTCTGAATTGTAATACTCATGCAACAGTTATATTTCTGTTTCAGATGACTTTGTATAGAAAAGCCAGCAAGTGATTACAGTACAGTATAATTATATAGCCTGCAAATAATTTGACGTAAAAATGACTGAAAATTTGGATAGTTTGGACGATTACGACAGAACATATAACAACAGTCACGACAACTGTACAAATGATTACTGTATTCCAGATGAAGATTATTTGGATATGATGAAAAATTATATATTTCCAACGTCTGCTGAATGGTTGTTGATAGCGTGCCACGGTGCTGTGTTCTTCGCAGGGTTGATAGGCAATGCTCTTGTGTGTACGGCAGTAGTACGAAACCCTGGTATGCGTACAGTTACAAACTACTTCATTGTCAACCTAGCTGTGGCGGATTTCATGGTCTTGGTCTTCTGTCTCCCTCCATCCGTGTTATGGGATGTCACTGAAACATGGTTTCTCGGTGATGCACTTTGTAAAGGAGTCCTCTACACGCAGGTCAGTTGTTTTAATTAACTTTTTTTTTTATATCTCTCTATGGAATTAAGTAATTTTTCATCAACTTTTGCTGTTGGTTAATATTTATTCACTAAAGAGGAGAGAGAGAGAGATTAAATTTTTTATTACAGTGTAATACTTTCCGTTTAAACCAATATTTTACTTTTATTAAAAAATGTTTCTTTTAATCTTATTTTTATTGCGTTAATTTGTAAAAAAATCAATAATAAAAAAACTCGGATGTTTACTGCGTGACTAATTAAATGTCAGAACTTTTCCTATACATATCATTTTTCCAGGTAAAATGAACTAAATTCCTTAAAATTAATAACAATTAATGAAATAATAATAATAAATTGAAGCAAAAACAAATAAGAAAAGTTTTCTCAGAATTATACACAATTTTTTATATGTATCGTCACGACTAATCCTGATGTATAGTCTTGTTTTCTATGCACACTGGTATATTTAATGTATGATATATACCTACCATTTTCTGTTATTATGACGTAAGAAACAAAGCTATATTGAAAATTCATTAGCCTCCGTCCTTACATGAAATATTTCAGCTCTACATACTTGCAATATTAACATCCTTGTTCCTTGTATTGTAAGTAAAGTAAAACTAAAAGGAAAAAAAATGTATAAAAAAAAGTAGACATTCCATTTGGAGACCATTAATCAGAAGTCTAGAACTTTCTTATACGGTGTTAAACAATGAAGTCAATGATAACACTATATAATTTCAAACGTAAATTATAAAAACTTTTCTATCTTAAAAAGTCCTTTTTTTATCAGGTACGCTTGAATTAATTTTATAATATCACTATAAGCGGTGACTTATAAGAACACAAATATTGACAATAAATATTATTAATTGAATTTAACATGTAATATTTCAATATAATAAACTAATAAAAATGTTTTATTTTTAAATCGTAAAATGAGTAATGATTATTATCTCACTATTATAGCGTAATTTCCTTATAACATGGTTTATTATTAGATCGGATTATTGTTTGAATTGCTTGCACGGATTGTTGAAATTACAAATTATATCATCATTACTATACTATAATCATAGTTGTTTTGTCTGAGTTATGAATATAACATAATCACGATGCATTAATTAATACTCTGCTTCTATGAAACGTATATAAAGCAATATATTAGCAGTTTATCCTCATATAAGCACATTTTAGCTTCGCGATTAAAAGTAATTTATACTATCAGAACGTCGGTTGCAGCTTTTAATATATAAGCTAAAATTATTTTAATTTAATGGATTTTAATGTATAAAAATATACACTTGTTAATTAATGCTTTTTTTTTTTTTTTTTTTTTTTTTTTAGTATAACAATTTTGACTAATAACTTTTAAAGCAAGAAGCCATGTATAATATTCACACATGAATTCAATATAAAAATGTTTAAAAATAAATAAATACCTTGTGTTTTTAATATAGTAATAACGATTTTGATGTATTGGGGGTGTTACAATGTTTTATCAGGATTAAACTTTAATGTATTGTAAGTTGTAATTTTTGTTTCGCAACAGCAACAAAAACCATTAAAAGCTTATTTGGTGTATTTACATACGTGAGATAATATCTTCTTTTACAACAAACATAGCTAAAAACTTTTGTATTGTGTGGAAAGTACTTTAGAAATTATTGTAAAACAACTTTGGTTTGTTGCGATGCGAGTGGAAGCGCATTGTCGGTTTCTATGTTTCCCGTTCCGTTATAGCAGAGAGTATACAACCCGTTGTTTCGGTACGAAAAAGCCCGCATTCCCAGCCATGCCTGCCCGTTTGCCCATCTGTCTGCCCGCTTGCAGCTACCGCGCCCGCCCCTGCCTGTAAATACCTCATAAGAATTCATATGTATATGTGTGTGTATATATATAATATATATATATATATATATATATATATATATATATATATATATAAAACCTTTTTGTTTTTGTAACACAAATTTACATACGGGAGAGACTTTAACTTTATATGTACTATAATATAGTCCATCCGAATAAGTTTGTTGGTAAAGTAGTGCTAAACAATGTAAGACATGAAAACAATGCACAATATTGCAAATAGAAGAATATCACTTAAAAAATCCAAAGGAAGAATTAATATATATAATACTGGATACACCAGTAATTCTCAAAACAATTATTTTATGATAAATGAATTCATAATAAATAGCAATATAAATTATTGTTGCAATTAATATAATGTGACGTGTAAAATTTCTACACACGTGGAACATTGAACGTTTGTGTATGTATGTATGTAGTATTGTCTCACCTGTACGTGACATTATCTTTTCCCTTGAGGGTATTTTGTTTTAGCCGCATCATGTGCTTCATTTCATCAAGTAATTAGGTTTACTACGATTTAACGCAAATTAAATAAACTAAATTATAGAGCGTTCAAAAGCTGTATATTTTATCAAAATTTTCATTATTTATTCATTAATTGACTTAAAAGAAAAAAACTTCTACATCAACAGTTTGATGGTTGCATTTAATTGCATTAATAACCAAATTCAAAGGATTGTGTTGAGCAATTTCAAATAATAGCAATTATTAATACTGATGCTTGTATTTTGTAAGTGCTTTCATCGCTAACATTAATATTTTCCAGTATTGGCCCTAAACTACTTCAAAATAATGTAAATAAAAAGCCTGATATAGATGATAAAAAAGAAATATAATTCTTACGACTTAATAAAAAGTTTATTATATTGCAACAAAAAAGGAAAAAGAAAATGCAATTTTTTTCTCACACATGGACAAAAATAAATACGTAATAATTATGCTATATAGCTCATTTTCAGCACAATTTGTTCAATACTGCATAATTTATGCTATACTGCGTAATAACTATGTTACATAGCATAAATATTATGTTGTACAGCATAATTATCTATATTGTTCTAATTTAGCATCATTGATTTGATACTATAATGACATTACTTGCAGCATAAATTACATAATTTATTCTTTCCGTGCACAAACAGCTTTTCTCTTCCAAATTATTCACATTGAAAACTCAACTTTAACTCTAAATATTGGTAGTATACAACGGTTATTTTAGTAAAATCTTTATTGTGTACTATGGTTAAAGGAGTAAGTACAAATAAACCTATAAAATTTGAATTATAGAGTTCATTTTTAATTTAAAAAAGCATAAAAGTACCATGTATACTAAAATTATAACGTTATACATGTTATACTATGAAAATTTAAATTACATTATAGAATAAAATATTATCATTGTGCAAGCAAACAATGATAAATAGAAAGAAGTGTAATAGGAAAAAATATTGAATTAATTCACCGTAAAAACAAAGAAGCAACGTAAAAAAAAAAAAAAAAAAAAAAAAAAAAGAAGAACAGAACAGAAACATACAAATGTTTATGATATTTTTTGTTTATGAAATTGACACACTAGAATAACATAAAACTCAATGGCTGCATGGGCTGTGCACTCTCTTTTGTATAAAGAAAATTTAACTGAAAGAGCATATTTTCTTTTGAAATTAAACTCAATGAAAAACAATTACAATAACAAAGCTTGCAAATTCAATAATTACTTTGAAAATTTTTGAGTAAAAAAACAAAACAATTAAAATAATTAACAATACTAATTTAATTAAAGAAAGTGACGAGTAGTTATAAAACTAATTATAAACATTAATTCTTGTTCAAGAGATTTCAATTATAAACTTTTTTTTTTTTTTTTTTTAATATTCCAATTTTCATGTGAATTGAAGTAGAAAAATAAATGCGTTGTTATTGATTTCTGAACAACTGATTTCTATACTTTGATATTAAACGATATATTAATAAAAAAAAATAGTGAGAGAGAAAGGAAAATAAAAATCAGACTACATAGTGAAGGAAAAATATTGTGTTTCAAGAACTAATCTAAGTTGATAAGAAATTTGACCTGCAGCAATATCGTACTCGTGTCTGCCTCGTGCTTTTGAGTCGAGCTGATGACTTCAAAGAAAAAAAATTGACCTTTAGGTTTTATCTTACCTTATAACGTCCTCCTTCTCAATCTTCTTCTTCTACCTTTTTTTTTTTTTTTTTTTTTTTTTTTTACTCATACTTTAGGAGACACACAAGAAGCTTCGTACCTTTAAAATAAGATCAGTTTACTTTTTATTATATTAAAAAAATATTATCACAGGTTAAAACTTCACATTATTTAGAAGAAAACAAACAAACAAACAACAACTTTTTTTTTTGTAATATAACACGTGCGTAAATAATAAATATCATTACTTCGTTAAGACAAAAGTTCTGTTTTATGCCCTAAAGGACATTTACTTCACAATATTGTTGTTTCAAAATTATGCTTGTAAGATGATTAATTTTTTATAACTCAACAATAACAGTTTTAGTTCTTCTAGTTAAATGTTAAGCTTATATTCCAAGAAACTAACGTAACGTAAGTGTACATAATATATAAGTACATATTTAAACTTTTCTTTGCCCTTTGTCTTCTCCAGGAATTGGTATGCTTAAAGAGATTTATATTTAAGTAACATATTGTAGCTTTATCATATAAGAAATATATACATCCTCGTTTAAGAAAAAGAGTTAATTAATGGCATCAATTCATTTTCATTTTAACTTCTTTTTTTAATTTAGTTCGTATATTTAATAAATTTTGATTAAATGTGGGTACTTTTATAACTTTTTAAACATTTTGTTTCGATAACATTAATATTTAATGAAAACAAAGAACTAACCAATTTCCTTCGCCCTATAACGAGAACGAGTATTCAATCGCATTCGTAGTATCCTAGAATGTATACAACCTGGTTGTCACATATGTGAGTGAAGGTTGCATAAACAAAGTTTCTGCAGGGGGAACGAAAATTTCATTAAGTAAGAAGTGATCAGAGATAGAAACATTGGTGTTAGTGACGCCATGAGTGGGCGAAAAGTGCCGATGGTGCCGGCGCGACTGACTGCTGCGAGTGGTAAGTGATTTCTCCCTTTGCACCCCTGTGTGCTTAACACTGAACTTCGCGCTGATTTAGATACAATATAAGAGGTGAGAGTGATTCGGAACGCTGGATAGGACTATAGTAAACTCAGAATTTTTTTCAATGAATCAGCTCGTCTCTTCTTCTCTAAAAATAACGCATGCAAACTTAGCTTGTATTTAACATTCGTAGCTTTCTTTCATTCATTCATCATTAATAAGTAAGGGAGAAAGAGAGAGAGAGAGAGAGAGAGAGAGAGAGAGAGAGAGAGAGAGAGAGAGAGAGAGAAATAAAAATAAACGAAATGAAATGAAAATAAATATAATGGTTATGGTTGAGATTTCTTGTAGCAGATAGAACCAAAAGTAAAGAGGTAAAAAAAATTATCCTAAAGTAAGGTGACTTCATTTAAAATAAATAAGCATTTCGTGTAATACCTACTTTTGAAAAACAAAATCAAGGACATTATTTGATTGAAGGGTTAAAAATTAATTAACATTGATTTTCACAATGTTAATGTTTATTATACGGTAAAAAGATACAGGTTTTGTAGAGACAATAAAATTCCATTTTCAGAGTCTTCTGCCCAATCTCGACACTGTCCCACGGGGCAGTAAAGTGCGGTTTACGTTGAGAACTTAGAAATCCTAACCCACACCTATCTAGAACCTTTCTAGCTCGTTCACATACATACACATTCAGTCAGTCACAATCACTCACCCCTCCTGTGTCCTCATTTTCTCCTCCCTAGTGCGATAAAGCCTAACATTTCTGTACCACTATCAGACCGCAATTAATTGTTTACGACACAATAAGTAACTGTCAACTGCTTTTGTGGTGATAGCGTTGCTAAAAGAACAAAATAAAAATATTGTGACGAAAAGGGTTTATTCCACCAAATAGCTAAAAACCATACATTTAAATTCAAAACTTAAATTTATAATATAACTTTTAGTATATTCTAGCCATTGAAAAATATAAAAGTAATAAATTTGACTCGAAAACATTGTTATAAAAAGTGTCATTCTTCTTAAGTGTCAATAAGTTGACATCTTTTATTTTTATAGTAATAAAAAAAAAATCAAAAAGAAAAGATATAATTAATCAAATATTTCTTTAAAAAACTTTTATATTATTTCTTTTTGTAATTTTTTTCTCTTTTTTCCCGTTTCCAAAGAAAATATATAAAAGAAAATTATAATTATAATATAATTTTAAAATAATAAAATAAAAGTAATTTAATTTTACATTACAAAATAGGATTTAATAATACTCAAAATCAAAGCCATAAACCATATAGCTTGTACGAAAAAATAAAAAATAAAAAAAAAAGCACATGATAATATCTTTTTGTGAAAGTTTAATAGGGATGATATTATGTAAAAGAGAGCTATTCACATAACAGTTTTACTTTTATATATATAACAAGCTTTAACTGCTACTATTAATGCATTCACTTGGGAAAAATCTCTTCATCGTTATCGGATGACTTGCGCATAAAAAGAACATTTACTTGTGTGTACTGAAAAACGAAAAAAATAATTTATATATTTTCTGTAGAATTGTACAAGTAAAGATTTTGAATATAACGTTCCATATTGTTGAGCATTATGTTAGTCTATTTTGAATACATAACAGTCTATAACAGTTTACACCTTTTATTCTATACATAATAATATTATAAGATAAAGAAGGTCTTTATATACGTATAAAATGAGATCTGACAATGACACTACAAGAAAATGGTAGGGGATGAAAACGATGTGATGTCATAGTCTTACCCTTAAGCTAAGTTTGCATGTCAAGTAGGGCAACACACGTTTTTTATATTTATATTTTTTAAAGGAGAACGAAATAAAGCGAAACAACGACTTTATGTTATATTTCATACATTATGAAATGTTATGTCAAATCAAACATTTTTCTTTTGTTTTGTAGTGTAAATATGCTCTCTCTCTCTCTCTCTCTCTCTCTCTCTCTCTCTCTCTCTCTCTCTCTCTCTCTCTCTCTCTCTCTCTCTCTCTCTCTCTCTCCCTCCCTCTCTCCCGCACTCTTATTTCTATCTAAAGCTCTAAAATTCTCTCTCACAATTTCTGTATATCTTTATCCTAAACTGAAAGTCTCTTGTTATTGTGTTTTTATGTATCAAAATTTTTGTCTAAATTTTTTCATTATCTCTTGATTCACTTTAAATTGAAGAAAGCAAAGAAAATTTGCCTTACTATTATACTTTTATAAATGAGAATGAGAGTGAATTTTTTTAGAATGTATATTTTTTTCTTTCGTTTATTGTCATTTATAACGTCACACTGCGCACTCAAGTGAAAAGTTTATTATTTTTTAAGTAAGTACGACTGCTTTTTAAACAGAGCAAATAAAAAAAAACTTATTTCGGAAGTGAATACTCATAACAATAATTTTCAAAAATTTTGATGCATTTTTTTGTTATTTTTTTATGATTATTATTATATATTTTTACATCCACTTGGTTTTAAAGAATTTATTTTAAAAATTTATATTTGAAATGTCGTGATTGATAGAACACAATGTAACCACAATTTAGTCAATTGACAATTTACTGTCATTTGCTCATACAAAAATGTTTAGTATATAAGTAAACAATTGAACAACTGCTGCCCTGTACAATTGTGTAATGTACAATAATTGTTCCTTTGTAATTCTCTCTTTGCACGATTTAAACATTTTTGAATATCTTTTATATGGGATTTTTGCATCGTAAGATTCACTATTAAATAACATCTAACAGCACGTAAAAGTAAATTTATCGTAATTAACTTGCATTTTAATAGTAATTTTAGAATAAAAGAGAAGTGGAGATAGAGTTTTACATTTTTAACATGTCAATATCATAAAGTCTGTCTCCATTTTTTGTTTAAACCTTGCAAGTTTAAACTTGAGTTTAACTGTAAAGGCACAAATTAACTTTACAACAATAATAGCTATTTTGTTGCACGTTTACTATTTTAGAAATTTAAAACAAGATCAGTATAAATTTCAATAAACATTGTTGTCATTATAATGAATATATTAGCTTTCTAAAAAACTTTATACGTTTTTAAAAGACAAAAGAAGATAAATATGTGAGTGGGTATTTTTTACTGCCTATTTTTTCTCGGGTAGTTGAATGAAAGGGGTTGGCTTTTGTGTTACACCGTGTGACGTAAGCAGTAAATTGATGTTGAAAAGGAATTCGACTCGACCGAAACTCGAACCCGGATCTTTGGTTTCCCAGACCACTGCGTTAAGCATTACGCTACACAGACTTCTTCCTCTCCAATATCATGAGCAGTGAATAGTAGTGAACGGTAGCGTAATGATTAACGCAGTGGTCTTGGAAACCATAGGTTCGAGTACCGGTCGAGCCGAATTCCTTTTCAATAGCAATTTATCAATTCATGTCACGTGAAAGTCAAGCCCTTTCAAGATAAACATGCACTGAAAAAAAAATTGTTTTTTTTTTTGTAACGCAAATAAAAAAAAATAATAATATTAAAGTACTTGACGGTACGATTGAAGTTGAGGAGTTGACGAGGTGCAGGAGTTTACGCTACGCTCAAGGAAGCTATAGCAGGTATATGCAACTGACAGAGAAATTTTGGCATCGCTCCAGTAAACTGCTGGCTTGCTTGGTCGATGTTTGTTGAAGTAACAGCATGAGAACATACATACATGTGTTTAACTTAAACCGACACAAATAAACTGAAATTTATTTCAATATATAGATATATCGCTTTTTGCCAATAATATTTGTTTACAAATTCATCTTTTTAGTAAAGATATTACAAAACACAAATGAAATAAATTATGTTAAACGTATTCTCTCTCTCTCTCTCTCTCTCTCTCTCTCTTTGTTTACAAATGAAAAGATACATATATAAAAAAATGCAAATTTAAATGTTTAATTTTTTTTAATACGAACTTTATTGATAACATGATCTTTTTCAATAACGAATTCCTATTATTTTAAATTGCTTATTTGCATAACATATCAAATTTCTTTTTTTAAGGTTATTTTCAAACACTTTTTTTCTCTTCTTAAATTGTGACTATTATGTTCTTTTAAATCATATAAAATACCAATTATTTTGATTTTGTTCTGACGCACGCACAACATTTTTACGTTCCATATTTATGAGTTAGGAGTAAAATATTATACGAATAATGAAAAAAAAAATATCAGCAAAAACAATTAACAAGTTTACAAAATGAATTGTAAAACAACACGACGAAATTTTATCATACAAAACAAAGGGGAAAAATTACATGAAGGGTTAATATCTGCAACTAATCATCATAAATTTTTGTACAATATTTCATCATATAAAAAAATATTATATGATGATAATAATAATAATACATTTCGTTTGTTAATATTAATAATAGTAAAATATTAATACGAAAGCAAAAACATCTTATAAACTTGGCTCTCCAACAATGTTTTTCTATGTATATTTATGGGTTGTTTGCTAAAAAAAATTACTTCACAGTTAATATATTTTTATTTTAGGAAAATAATAAAATACGATGATTCTTATTGTTGAGCTTTCATCCAAGTATATAGCATTTTACACATATATCATTGACATCTTTACTATAAGTTAAGTACTGTATTTCAATAAGCTATATACCCTATATTATATACATTATATAGAATCATTTCACTTGAATGATATTCATGTTCCTTTCATTGAAGAATTGTTTATCAATGTGTTATGTTCTATATACATACATGAGGCAATAAATTAGTCTCCAGTTATTTCATCATGAGATCAATTCAAATCCTATGAATAAGGTTCTAGTTTAATTGAATACAATTCATATGTAATATATTAATATGAACATTTACATATATGGAGATATGCCAAAAATTTATAAAGATATTATAGTATTTGAAATACTATAACATTTTCTTAAGATATAGAAAGTGATAATGTGATTTAATATTTTGTAGTTCAAGAATATGGCATGGTCTATAATGTGTATGCCTTTTTTATCAAATAACTATAAGATAACGAAGATGATTGTAGTATAAAATAAAAATGATGCGTTGTATTTTTTTTTTGTAAAGAAACTGGCCTACATGTTTAAGTTTCAATACATGTTAATTTTAAATTATATTTATGTAATGAATATCGATGTGATCATGCATTTATACCACTGATTGTAAGAAAAATAATATGGTATAATATTATTATACATAATAAATAATAATAAAATAGTAAATTTATTCTTGTATTACTATTCTGTTTATTTTAAATTTTAACAATGTATTGACCACCACAAACTTGGCTCATAGTGAGTTATAATACAAAAGTTACCTTTACATTTTGATATCATAACCTATGTAAAGGATTGTTACATTCATATAAAAGTCGACGCCATATGCAAGCACTAAATAATATGAGCCGGTATGGGAAAATGACACTTTGTGCCATTTTTTTAGCAATATTTTTAAGAGCTTTTTGTTTTGTTTTTAAATTTTATTTTTCATTCTTTTTAACGAATTAGGCCCTACGCACGCCGAATTCAGTAACGGACATCCATTGCATAAGTTCAACAATATTTGCTAGTTTTTGTTGTTGTTGTTGTTGTTGTTGTTGTGGTTGTGGTTGTGGTTGTGGTTGTTGTATACATGAAGCTATTGATGCTGTTAACAGGCTGAATTGTGGTTTTAAATTAACGCAAGAAAAATAATATTAAAAAAAAAAAGGAATAATAATAACTAATTTTCCAAAGAAAATAGGGATAGAAAAAAACAAAACAACAACGTTTGTACTATACTGAACAATGTTATTCATTGCTCCAGTGGGCGTCGAAGTGCATTCAGTATGACATCATGTGTGTAAACATTCTATACAAAAGTTAAAAAGAATTATGCATTTTTATTATCACCAATAAAGGAACAAAATATACGAATAGAAAAATTTAAATGTTCAATAAATATAATATTCAAAAAGAGAGAAAAAGGAAATAGAATTTGCACACTACATATTGTTCTTTATAGAATGCAAATTGTGACAAAAGAGAACATTTTGCGACGTTGAAAGAAATGAAAAGGTAGTTTGCTTGATTGAAGAAAATCACATTACAAAGAAGAGACAAAAGACAGAAAATATGGCATTTATAAAGAGAAAAAAAAAATCTCTGATTCAACAAAGCATAACGTTGCGCATGTGGAGTGAGGAATGCATATTTAAAAGATTGCAACAGAGTACAGAGTAATATTCATTGTGGAATTTCATTACAAAAATGTAATTACTGTTCATCGTGAACTACATTTGAAATTCTATTAAAAATTGATTTTATTTCTATAAATAAATAATACATGCATTACATTATCAACTATTATATTTATAATTGAGTTAGTAATAAAAAAAATCTTTTAAATGGAATTATTTTTAAAGTTGAATTACTTCAATTTTAATTTGAATTGCTAATTTTTATAATGCTCATGTTAATTGCATGTTACCATATACAAGTATGCACCATTGGGAAAAAAAGTATTTTAGCACCAATAATACCATATATTTTTTAATAAATAAAAAAAAAAAAAAAAAAAAAAAAAACGAAACTAAACTAAAGCTGCATGGAACAGTTTAAGGAAAATTGAAATTTTGAATTAGAAAAAGCAAAAAAAAAAAAAAAAAAAAAAAAAAAGGGGGGGGGGGGTTAACATTTAAGTATTCTTTTGCATTATATTCATGATTAACGGTCAATAAAATATTCATATTTATTCTTATATATACCTTTTTTTTTACTTCTATTGCAGATTATATATAATTATGTATATAAATATATATATATATATATATATATATATATATATATATATATATATATATATATATATATATATATGTTTGAAAATTTGAATATCGAGCGAGGTGACATGATGATAAAAATTTCATTTTTGTCTTACCTTCTGTAAAACAACTGGGCTTTCACTCGCTGCTTAATTTGATAATAAAAATAACACACAACACCAAAACTTGTCACTATATAAATTAATAAAATACTCAATTCACAGTTTTTAAAAATCTATATACATAGCTATGTTATATTCACACACAATTGTAACGTTTTCGAGGGCGTATATAAAACTATATACTTGTCTGCCTCTCTTCATCAGCTTACTGACTCTTGCTCACGAGGCGAGCCGACCTCCGCAATGGGGGGTGTGGCTCGTTCTCGTCAGGTGGTTTATTATTATTTACATTTTCACCTGTACGGTCACGTGGTACACTTTTCTTAAAAGAATCTATGAGTGGAATCCAAATAGGTGGTAATTCAAAACTGGGCTGACTGATTGTTTCATTTTTTCTTCTTGCCATTTCTATTGATTCTAATATTTTTCTTTTTTTATAGTGACTCTCTCTTCCTATTACTTTTGTTTTTTCCCATAGAATTTGATGATTACTTTCCAGCGCATGATCTACTAGTTTTGAATATCCTGTATCTCTTTTTTCTATTTTTTGCCTGTGTTCATTCACCCTGATCTCTAATGGTCGACCTGTTTCTCCGATATATTCTTTTTCACAAACACAGGGAATAGAATATACTACATCTTTATTCATATTTTTCTTCATGTCTGGTTTTGTACGTGCTAAACTTGATTTTAATGTTTCTTTTGAAGAACAAACAATACGAAGATTGACTCCTTTACCTATACGTTGTATTTTTTCACTCAAACCTTGTATATAGGGGATGCAGAACATATGAATAATCAGGCAGAGACAATAAAATTCACGATTGAGTATGAAAAAGAAGGTGAATTGCCGTTCCTAGATGTACGTGTAAAAAGATCTAAAGAAAACAAAATTACAACTTCAGTCTATAGAAAAGTGACAGACAGTGGAAGATATCTGAATTTTAACTCAAATCATCCACACTCAACAAAAACAGGTATAGCAGCTACATTGTTACATAGGGCAAAAACGCACTGCAATGATAACAACGTAAGAAATGAAGAAATTAATAAAATAGAAGAGATTTTAAGAGAAAATGACTATCCATTACATGTTGTTGCTAAAATAAAAAATAAAAACCGCACAGAAAAAAACAAAACAGAAGAAAAGAAACCAGACGCAACTATCTGCATCCCCTATATACAAGGTTTGAGTGAAAAAATACAACGTATAGGTAAAGGAGTCAATCTTCGTATTGTTTGTTCTTCAAAAGAAACATTAAAATCAAGTTTAGCACGTACAAAACCAGACATGAAGAAAAATATGAATAAAGATGTAGTATATTCTATTCCCTGTGTTTGTGAAAAAGAATATATCGGAGAAACAGGTCGACCATTAGAGATCAGGGTGAATGAACACAGGCAAAAAATAGAAAAAAGAGATACAGGATATTCAAAACTAGTAGATCATGCGCTGGAAAGTAATCATCAAATTCTATGGGAAAAAACAAAAGTAATAGGAAGAGAGAGTCACTATAAAAAAAGAAAAATATTAGAATCAATAGAAATGGCAAGAAGAAAAAATGAAACAATCAGTCAGCCCAGTTTTGAATTACCACCTATTTGGATTCCACTCATAGATTCTTTTAAGAAAAGTGTACCACGTGACCGTACAGGTGAAAATGTAAATAATAATAAACCACCTGACGAGAACGAGCCACACCCCCCATTGCGGAGGTCGGCTCGCCTCGTGAGCAAGAGTCAGTAAGCTGATGAAGAGAGGCAGACAAGTATATAGTTTTATATACGCCCTCGAAAACGTTACAATTGTGTGTGAATATAACATAGCTATGTATATAGATTTTTAAAAACTGTGAATTGAGTATTTTATTAATTTATATAGTGACAAGTTTTGGTGTTGTGTGTTATTTTTATTATCAAATTAAGCAGCGAGTGAAAGCCCAGTTGTTTTACAGAAGGTAAGACAAAAATGAAATTTTTATCATATATATATATATATATGTACATACATTGCAAATTACGAATAAAAATATAATTATTAACGGTGCTACTTTAAGTGCATTGAGTTTAGGACTTGTTAGAATATCCCATACATTATTTTTATTCAGCATGGTTGCAATGCAAGCAAGTCATGTTTTAAATCAAGAAAAATAAGTTTGTTGTTTTTAAGCAAAGGAATCGTCAATTTAGCAAAGCGGTCTCTCTCTCTCTCTCTCTCTCTCTCTCTCTCTCAACATTACAAATTTGTAGCAAAGTTGTATTTGCTGCAGAGGATGATGAAGAAGATAAATTCCGTTTCAATATTACATGTTTATCTAACGAAGTAACAACATTTCTATATACAACATTGTTTTTTATTACATTTTTATGCTATTTTTTTCTCAAGGATTTTATACATATACACAGAAAGATAGGTAGTAAATATATATAAAAAAAAAAAAGAAAAGAAAGAATCGGATGTTTATTGTAGATACTTGAACTACATGGGCAGGGTAGAAGATACATAAAAACGTAACGTTGCAGTCGAGTTGGTATAAGACTGAATTAAGCTTGCGGTCACTGTTTGCTTGATAAAAATACTCTGACTTCTTTTCGATTTAAGTAAGCTCTGCAGTTACAAATCTTAAACACATCTGCTCTAGAGTTACAGATATATTATTCTAAGTCGATTTCTTAAGTTTAAGCTTTGCTCCTTTCGTGTTAGATATTATAGCGTAATAAAGCCTAAAGCACTCAACTTCCTTCCGTTACCGAAGTGTAAATTGCATTAAATCTTTTAGCTATTCTCATCCTTTTGTCTATTCTATTGAACTTTTTTACGAATTGAATCGCTTTCTACTTTATAATGTAGAATGATTTTATAAAATTTATGGTTATTATCAAAGTTTTTCAAAGTTTATTTTTTTACAAATAATTCGTTAAGGTAAGAGACTATAAATATTACAATGAACTTTTTAAATAAAAATTTTAATTTTTAAAATTGAGAAAGCACTTCTGCAAACACATGTTATATTTTTAATTACTGACAATATTTTGCTATACATACATTAATAAGGTATAAAATTTAGTAGCATTTGTTATGAACTTCATTTAAAAGAATTTATTTTTCCTTTTTTTTTTTTTTTTTTTTTTTACTGTTCAGAACGCATTTTATTTCAATTTTCAAAAACACATTAATTTTTTTCTTTAAACTATATCTAAAACGTATAAAATATACTAAACCAGTAAAATTTAAGATCTCAAAGCATTTTATCCCTTAACTTCAAACAAAAGCATCGGAGCAGAAGCAACTTGTAATTAAAATATACTCCCCCTTATTTTAACAAGAGAAAAACAAACTTTTTATTTTTTATTTTTTTAAGTTAATAATTTTAAGCATTTTTTTTTGTTAGAGCGTGGTTATATTACGTAATCAGTGTCAGATTTTAGACGAACAAATGAATAATTATGAAATAATTTATTTCTTTGTTTATAAAAATGACTGTATTTGTTCCTTTCATTAAAAAAACATACAAATTAGAATGTTTTAGATTATATGTATTTAGATGCAATAATAGCTTGTTTTTTGCTTAACTGCGGACTGCAATTAGGATAACTATAAACAAAAGATGTTTATAAACTAAGTTGTAAATATTTCTAAGTAATTCATTGTTTAGTATAATAAATTAATTCTTATCAAAATAACAATAAAAAATAGGTAATATTAAAATAATGTTAGACGGTAAAACAATTACCAAGGAAAGTTAAAATTATTGCAAATAGGAATGTTAAAAACAAACAGTAATAAAATTTGAGACTATATACATAGTTTTGTGACCTTAATATTATTCAGTAAAACTATAGAATATCAAATATTTTAACTGGAACCTTTTCCAAAAGTTTAGTAATAATATTTTATTTCTCCTGTGAGAGTACAGAATACAGTACGTATTCATAAACTACACTTGAACATAATTACTTATTAAAGTTTTCAAAACAATATAGGATTATTATTTATATAATATTAATGTAAATGAGGTGATTTACAACTTTTAATATAATTGTCGAACGTTTCCTAAAATGCAAAACACATTTTTTTTTTGAAACATGTGAAAGTATATCCTAGTAAATTTGCATTTTTAATAGTGAAAAATGTTTAACGTGGTTCGTGATGACTGATGAGGGAAAAAAAGTTTAATGATAAAGCCATTGCTTAGTTTTTTTTTTTTTTTTTTTTTTTTTTTTTTTTTTTACTTCAAAGGCAGTTTTAAACATTTACATTCTACTCTATAAACTATAAACCTATATTATAATCTGAAGTAACAAAATTATTACTAACTTTGCAGTACTATTTGGAAATTCTATACATTTTAATGTAATTTGTATTCAATTTAATACAATTTTGAATAAGAGAATTGAATGGTGCGTTTCTAATTTCAATCTTCACGCTGATTAAGACTTTTTTTTTTAAACTTACAAATTTACAAAATTTTCAATCAGCAAAAAATTGATAAGAACAATTCTTGACTTTAACAATAATTACATTTTAAAAGTAATTAAAGAGAAAATGAGATCTTATATAGAATTCCACTGAAATATTATGTTATTAATAATATTTTCATCAAAGATTGCAATTATTGTTACTATATTCATTAATTTTGAGTGTAAATAATTAATATTGTGAATAAATAGTTAGAGAATATTATACGGAATATAAAATAATGAAAAAGAAAAAGAATATTTATATTGGTGTTGAGTTGAGGCATTGTTTTTGAACGTACAAAGTTATAAATTTTCTTATTGTACATAAGGAGGGAGTCATGCGGAAATTGAATATATGAAAGAAAATGTATGAAGTAAAACCAGCGAGCGATCAGTCTTCTTCTTCTACTGCTCTTCTTTGCTCATCTTTTAAATTTCCCAAAATATTGTAATACGTGACATAAAAGTTGTTTTATATAGCCTTTTATAATAACATTACTTACACTTCAAAAAACAAAATAAAACAAAAAAATATAAATAAATAAAAATTAATTAACTTTTATAACATTTAAAAATTAAAATACAATTAAGACTTAGCGTCAATATTTTATATTACATTATTTGTTATTGCTTTTAATAATTAATAATTACAGTTATTTACATTATATATGAAATTTTCTATGCCAATGTTGTTACAGCAGGTATTAAAGCAGATGTAATATGATATTGCAGAATAAAACGTTAGCTCTATAGTAAAATACATAATAGTTATTGATGCTTGCTTGATGTTGTTTGGTATGTGCATGCAAGTAACAATGCAATTGATATATTCTTTGAAATAGAAATATTTTACAAAAAAATTGATCACAAATGTGATAGTGAAGTGTAAAAATGCAACCATTGCAAAATAAAAATACGTATACGTTTCTTTTTTTACATCTGCATCTCAGAATAAAAATTTATACTGTATTATGCAATTCGTGGAAGATAGCTTCAGTTTTATTCTTAGTTATATCGATTGAAAATGTATCGTCTCCTCTACGATTATAAGTCGTATATACATAATGTATCCGCTCTATGTATATTTATTTTACAGAATTATTATAAAGTGCAATAATGAAAATATTAAGTTACTATAAATATCATGGTATTTTGTAAGAACTAACTTTATCATTTGAAATTAATATTAAAGTTTTACATTTTTATATAAACTCATATTTGAGTTGGTAGAAGAATTTATTTTACATATTTAATGCAGTCGTGCGTTGATTAGTGACGTGATCGATGTATCACAATAGAAAAACTATCCTCATTAAATTTTAAGTCTATATTTTAATTCATATCATCAACAATCTTTTAAAGCTTAAGTATGGTATTATCACCCATTGTAATATGCTATTTAAAATATAAATGAAATATTAATAATTTCTCATCAAAATATATATAATTAAAAATAATATGTTTACTTATATTTTCTCATCAGTGCAATTTTTTTTACACCGTTAATGAAGTAGAAATGAGATGCTAAAAAAGAAACAAAATAAAATTATAATAAAAATATAATACTAAAGGGGGAAAAAAGATGACAAAATATTTCTTAAGGACATTTTTTTTAACTACATAATCCAAATGAACATTTCAGTTTTATATATTATAACAAAAATTATATTTCTTTTGACTTTTTTTTTATTCAAATCTAAAGGTATAAATTTTAACTATATACGCATAAATCTTTATTTAAAATTAAATTGAATTTTCACACTTTCTTTTAAAGAATAAAGAAGATAATTTACTTGTGATTTCTCTCTCTCTCTCTCTCTCTCTCTCTCTCTCTCTCTTCTTATACTTTCTCTCAGTATTTTATTATTTTGATGTATAGTAGGTATAGGCGAGGGTGTAAAAAAAAGCGATGTAATTTACGAAAAGTTGCACGAATGAAATGAGAGAGAGAAGATTGAGTTTGACAAGGAAGTAAGATCACTTTTCTCACACTGTCTTCTACAGGTTCTACTTTATTTTTAAATGACATTTTCTGTTTTTCAACCAAACTATCAGGTCTTCAGAAAATCTGAACAAAAAAGAATTTCTTTGTAGCTTTTATATATATATATATATATTATATATATATAAAGGATATAAAAAGAACATAAAAAGGAAAATGAGACGACGGGAAAAAAAAAGACAAACGAAGAGAGGATCGAGGAATGAAAGTAAAATAATAATAAATAAATAAAAAGAGCACTCAGTTGATTTTACAAATGAAATTACAACTGAAAGCCAATATTGAACAATCTAACCTGATATATAAAAAAAAAGAGAGAACATATATATAGATCTATCTGTATAATCCACTTTTGTTATCCGACAATAACAATATATTATTGAAGACAAAAATTACAAATAAATAATATTTTTTGAACATTTAAAACAGTTTTACAATAAATTTATTTGTAATGAGAATTAACTATATACTCTAAAAATAAACGTTCAAAACATTGCCAAATCCATTAAGTATTAGAAGAAAATATGTTTATAATATATTATTGTTAAATTTACCAACGAATAAAAATACATATGAGAACGTTCTCAAAAACTAGTTATCTTACTTTTGATTTAGGTACGTGTATTTAAAAATAATGAATTTGATTATTTTATATTCTTTAATTCACTATAAATTTGGGTAATATATGTCATTTATGAGCTATATATTATTTCATTTTAGTTTCTGTGTGTAATTTTGAAGTAATTTTAAATCTGATAATATTTTTTATGATAAATTATTAACGTTTAATAAAAACGTAGAAAGGAAATTGATGGAGTCTAATGGTAAGCGTGAACAAAATAATAAACAGTGATTCACTTTCACTAGTAATGTAATGTATATTTTTGTTAACTTACAATCGCTGAAAATTTTAAATTTCAGAACAAAACCAAAATTTAGATTATCTTTCTCCTCATAATTCTATTTAAGTTGTATTTAGAAACAGGAAAGAAGTTATTATAGTAGTTAACCTAATTTATTTTTCTATAACAGTATAATCCAACAGTCAATTCCGAGTAAAAGCTTTTTAAAAATAAATATTGTATTTTTACATAATTTCACACAAATTGATGTAAAATAATGAGGATTTTTATACAACGTCAACTAAATAACTTTTGAAAACTACACGGACAAAAATAAATAATAAATGCTAGCTCAATGCAGTAACATTTATGCATAACATCATAATTTATACTATATTATATATACGTAGTGATTTATACTACATAACATAATAGTGAAGATATTTAGCATATCTTATTATTGTTACACCAAAATAGCAACATTAAATTTGTGCGCTAGAATATATTATTCAATGCAGTCTAAATTACGTAATTTTTTTTTTCCATGTAAAAAAAAAAAACAATGTAATATTCTTGTCATCAGAATAATGGTATTTTTAGAAAAATCAAATTGTCTGAATCAGCAAATTTGAGTTGCACTCAAATATGCACAATGAACGTTTAAAAAATTATACCTAAATTACTTAAAGGCATAGAAAACATGAAACAACATGTTCGTTTTAATCATTAAACACAAAATCGGATCTAAAAAACTAATGATAATTTTTACCAGAATGTAAATGTGGTCCCGCAAGAGAACGTGAAAAAAACTGTAAAGTATGCAAATTGCGTGAATATTTCTGTTTATGACGTCAGAAACAGGTAAAAACTAGTATGAAAATGTTGTGCATAAATGGTTGCATAAATCGAAATTTTCTGATCACTGCTACGACGATACAGTTGGGTTTAGAAACCAGTTAATGTTATTTATGTAAGTCCCATCAAGTGTTTTGTGATGTAAGTGCTAATGTTTTCATGTTGTCTATGCCTTTACTTTAATACTTTAAAAGTGTTTATTTTTCTTCTGGTTGCAAACTTTGTTGAATAAGTACCTACTTACAGATAGATTCAAAGGCTATAGTAATTTGATGCATGTATTGGAAAATATAGAGAGGGAAATTGGTGCAGAAGTGTTGCTGACATTTTACTGGCTTACCGTAAGTTTTTTTTTTTTTTTTTTTTTTTTTCTCTCTCTCTCTCTCTCCTTTTTTAACATTGTTATATTCTCGTTTGTCTGTCAGTTACATACTGAAGAAGGAAATTCACTTTTCTCATTTTACATCAATCTGTAAGTTTAGTGTCTAGTACATTTGATAATAAACAGTCCATATAAAAATAACTTGACAACAATTTTAAAATACTGTACATAAATTTATGTTACATAACTTTTGTATAAACATTACACAAAGTACTATAATATAAATTATATATCATTAAAGATGTATTCATACTATGGTAATATATAATATCATAATATTATGCAACATATTAACCATATTATATAGAAGTAACATTATTATTGTAAGAAAAACTATCGTAATGGTATATTATCATACAATGCAGAACTATAAAATTATGTCATGGAGTATATGGTTACGCTATGATAATAATACTATATTATGGTGTTCTGTATACTATATAAAACTTAAAGTTTTGAAAATTTTACTATATTATGTTTTTTTTTTTTTTTTTTTTTTTTTTTTTTTTTGTCATATTATTATTATAATTATAATAAAGTTATTAACAGTCCTTTTATTATTATAATATTATTATATACAGTAGAGGTATTTTTTTTTTTTTTTTACTTTATTTTATATTATTAACGTAATATCAACTTTACTCGTATAGTTAAATGAGAAATCTAATTATTCAATTTGCTTTGAATGCATTCCTCAAAGCTATTTTTACTGTAACGTGATAGAAAGTCACCGTGTTTCATATAATTCTTTTTAATAAAAACAAAAGAAAGTATAAGAAAATTAAGTAACGTAGAAATACATTTTTACTTATTTTCTAATTTTAATTTAATAATTTTATTAAATAATTTCATTTTATTTTAAGTATATTTTAAATCGTCACGTTCTAATTTCTCTAGTATTTCATATAATGACAACAGAACTCGTATTACTTTACATATTTAAAATATTGAAAAATTTGTAAACTTATATACCAATACCAATAAATTGAATGTTTTAATGAAGCTCATTTCAATTGAAAATTATCATCATCAACAATAATGCTTAGTTTTAAAAAATTTACAAAAAAAATATATTATCACCAGAACAGATTGGTCATGAATTGAAAAGATAATAATAAATTATATAGCAAAAAAATGTGTATACAAAAAAAGTAATACCAGCTTTGATTGTTTTTATTCTACCAAATTATACCTTTATGCAAATTTATAGATTACTATCCAGTAATTTAATTAAATATGATTGTTATTTATTATTTACCGGCTTTTTGTCTTAGTATACCACAAATGTATACCTTTTCCTGCTATCTATCATCATGCATCACTATGCAATGCAAATAAACAGACATTTGTGCATTTTACATGCATGCAGTAAGGAACTGCATTTCTTGTAATTTTGAAATAGCTTTTGTTTAGTACGTAGAAATTCCTATCCAACGTACAACACTTTATACAGTAGGCAGTAGGTGACTTATGACATTTAACAAAAAATGTATTACACATCATTAGTTGGCTGGCACTTGGCAGTTTGAAAGCTGTAACAACACAAAGAAGATTGACAAGAAAAACTCCTTTATGATATACGTTACTTTAACAGTATGTAGTTAATGTGCAGTTTATTTGACTTCAGCTTATTCTCACATTAATCTTTAGAAGAATTCTTGTTGAATGTTTGAAAGACTTCGGTGTTGATAAGTCACACGAAAAGAAAAAGCAGAATAGTAGAATGTTTTATATCTTGAATGTAAAAACAGTGAATTTTTACGTCATGAAAGTGTATACGGCTTATGCCCATCAGCACATACCGAGCGCTCGACTATCCTATTATTCACCGCGTGTCGCATGTCCTTTCTGTCTTTTTCATTCTCTTTTTCTCTTGTTTCATGCCCACTCCTTACGCCCACGCCTATAGTTTACTATAGTTTAAAGTACAGGAAATTTATATACTGTTCATCTGCATACTATAATTATATATTTCCGTTCTTGTATTATTATCTCGGATACAAGTATAAGCTCAAAAAAAAATTCAGCTTTAAAAAAAAATTGAAATTAGCATATCATGGATAGATATAGAAGAGAGAAACAACATATGTGACGTTATACATTGGGTATATAGATGAGAAATATATTATGCTCACATTGCTCGATACCTGTTTTTTCTCTCTTTCTCTCTCTCTTTGCATTTTTTATAATATAAATTTGACACGTCAACATAAATATGAGAGAGATGAAAGAGAGAGAGAGAGAGAGAGAGAGAGAGAGAGAGAGAGAGAGAGAGAGAGAGAGAGAGAGAGAGAGAGAGAGACAACGAGGACAAAATCAGAACTGTATTTTATAAAATATCCAATTTCTTATTTATATCAATACCATAGTAAACAGTAGCATGTGTAGCATATTATATTATCTTGCTTTAATTTTTAAAGGAATAGACTGGAGAAAAACATAAGCATTTATATCACAAAACACTTGATGGGATAGACATAAATAACATTATAGTTTGTCTCAAAACCCAACAGTAGCTCCGTAGCAGAGATTAGAAAATTCGATTTATGCAACCCGCACAACATTTTCATACTAATTTTTGCATGTTTCTGACGTCATAAACATGAATTTTCATGCAAATTGCATACTTTACAGTTTTTTCACGCTCTCTCGTGGGGCTACATTAACATTCCGGTAAAAATTGTCATCAGTTTTGAAGATCCCATTTCGTGTTCATTCATTAAAACGTACATGTTGTTTTATGCGGTCTATGGCTTTAAGCAACTTTAACTGTAGTTGCTAAAAATTAACATTGCACGTAAAAAATACATAATTATATTAAATTAACTTTTTATAACTAAACTATAAATTATTTAAACTAAAGGATATAAAAAGTAAAATGAGAAGAGAGAGAGAGAGAGAAAGCGAGAGATAAAGGAGGAATGAAAGTAAAATAACAATAAAAAAGAGAGAGCATTCAGTTGATTTTACAAATGAAATTACAACTGAAAGCCAATATTGAACAATCTGTGTAGTATAATGCTTATATATATATATATATATATATATATATATATATATATATATATATATATATATATATATATATATATATATATATATATATATATATAGAATAGAATACTAGTATACTAGTATTCTATCTAGGAGTATGGAATATATAATCTATTTCTATGTTTTATGACTTGACTTGTTTTATAGGTCTAATTATAATTACATAATATACTCAAAAACCAGTTTCTGAAATGTTACAAACAATTATGTTTCATAATTTATTCTAATAAAATTCAATCTGATTACAAAGTCTAAAATTAGCATCACATGAAGATATACAAAGATTAACTCATTTGAAAGCAGCAAGAGCAAAGATTTAATAATATTGACTTCTATTAAATTCTCTACGTTCAATCTCGCTATCATGCAACAATTTATCAACAAATTTCAAAAGCTACGGAATCTGAAAGAGAGTTTACTATATAGCAGCCGAGTTATAATATAAGCGCTATGAATATTTAATGTAGATAAATGTCAGGAAAATCGTAAAATGGCTTAGGTTTTCACACATATTGCAGAAATCTCTTTGCAAGTGATTGTGAAAATTAAAGTTACATTTTGATGAAACGCCAACAGCTTGTCAAAATTTGTGACATAATTTTACATTCGCATATTGGAGAGCAAATCAATTTGTTTCTAAATAGACAGTTAATTTATTTGACGTTTCAATTTTAAAATTTTATATTAAATATAAAATTTCAAAATTTGAATTTTTAACTTATGTCTATTGGAATTGTCATTTATTAAATTATATTTTTATCTCTTCTTTCAATTATTGAGAATTTCTTATTTTTTAAGAAAAATCTTGCGTTTGAACTTATTACCATACAAAAAAAGTATACTACATTGCAACATGATAAAAAGAAAAAAAAAATACTACTTAAAATTTAAAAATAGCATAATTTTTAACAATCCAAAAGTGACCCTAAAAAGAAACGTAAGCTGATCTAATGTTCTACTAAAATATATTATATATCATTAAATTTTTATATAAAATAGTAAAGTATCAGAATCAAACTGTAGTAACATTTTCTCGATATTATTTTTATAAAATTAAGCTCTCAACTCAGGCCTCAAGAGAGACAACAAAACTTTTGTTTCATAAAAACATTGACTTTTCGTGACTAAAACTCCAAACAGATATTTATATATAGGTTTATATCAACTTGTATTTTTTTATTTACTGTGTTTGATTGAAAGTCAAAACCAATCTCTCTCTCTCTCTCTCTCTCTCTCTGGCAAAAATTAATGTAGATTTATGACTCCTACGTCAATTAAAAAACTCATTGAATTGAAAACAAAATATGTATATTAAAAAAAAGCAAGGTTCATTTCAGTGGACAACAAAAACAAATTTTGCTTGCCTTTGAAATAAATTGTTTCACAATCATTAAATATTGAAACTTGATATTATATTATGGCTTTGTCAAATGCAACAAAATTCTGACATGTTGACATGCTCTACTATTTGCATACCACGAACATAATCAACGTCACTCTACTTTCAAATTAAAAGCATCGTCATCATACAAAATAATGTTTCTTTTTTACATGATTTTAATGATGCATACATATGTATTATGTATGTACGTATGTATATATAAAAAATCTTGATTTTTTTAAATGTTTTTATTTTTTATTTTATCGATATTTTTTTTTTGCAATTCCTCTCTTTTGCTATTCCGTTTTATAGTAGTATTATTCGTTCAATAAAATTTCTTTACGCTGATTTGTTGAGTAGTGCTATGTTCAGACACTGTAATATAAATTTTTATTTTTTTTCTTAAATGAAAAAAAAAATCAATATTATATATTATTTATAGATGTAGGATTATGTTAATTAATATCTCCATTATATTGTCATTTTTAAAACAATATTATAAAAATTTAAATCTACGTACATGCTGTGTATACAGTATACATTGTATATACTTGTATATTTATCATAAAAGTATTTAATTGTCTTAACAGTTGCGCAAAGCATTAAGTATGATGAAATAAATAAAATATAAAGATAGAGAGGTAGTATTTATTGTTAAATAGATTCATATTTTTAACAACTGCTATACTGATCGACATATCAAATTAATTCATTATTCAGTTCACTCATCTGGTTGCAAAGTAAAAAAATACGTATACACTAATTTTTATTAGGCAATTTAGTTTAAAATTTAAATAAAAACACTTGTTGATACATAATTTTATACAATGTTCAATAGATCGAAAGTTAAAGTTTATGAAAATATATAGAGACTATATTACAAAGGACAATAAATTGTACTGTGTACGTATATCCCAGATGAAAACAACAAAAGATGCAGCTCTGAGTCCCTAAAGAGTCAATAAAGAGAGTTTGTCTTGAAGCAAAGTTTTGTTTGCACATGTTGGAATTTAGTTTGAACCCCCTGATTTGAATTTGAGAAAGAGAGAAAGATAGAGAGAGAGAGAGAGAGAGAGAGAGAGAGAGAGAGAGAGAGAGAGAGAGAGAGAGAGAGAGAGAGAGAGAGAGAGAGAGAGAGAGATGCCCTCGTACGAAAACTGAATGAGATTAGCATATTGCTCATATCACAGGGCTCAGTCATGCCTTCATTTCCGAACACCCTATCTCAATTCTGTTTTCATGCGTGACAAGAATTAAAGATAAAGAAAATATATAAAATATTAATCAGTGTAAAACTCTGATTTACATCAATTACATCACTAAAGCAATAACCTGGACAGATGCATATTTTTATGCATAAAAATATTGTGTGTGTGTGTAGGATGAAAGAAATGAATAAAGAATTTTGAATTTGAATTGAATTTGAATTTAGTCCTCGTATTAAATATCGTTTCCTATTTATAAAATAAAATAAAATTAAAAATCATAATATAATATTTTTTTGTTCATGACATATAACATGTTAATAATACAAAGCTACTATATCAGAGAATTAATATCGCTTTAATTTAAATACTGCAATTAATCTTAAAAACACAAGTCATGCACCTTTTTTTTTTTAAGAATGATGGAGGAGGACGGGAGTAGAAAATAACAATAAAAACACATTTACTTTTACGTGGCTTGCACTGTGTTGGACATTCATCGTATAAGAGCTTACAAATTAATCATGGTTTCAATTTTAAATACGTAAAACAGAAATTTATAAAATTAATTAATTAAAATTAACAGTAGTTTAAACATTTACACAATATTATATATATATATACTGTATAATATATATATTTATATTACTTTTTGATATATATTATAAACAATTTCTGAGAAGTTGATCCTACAGGATATGTTTGTATTCAATAATTGAATATTCATATCTAGCTTCGTTTAATAACGTTGAACTACTTAAACTCATAAGAAAAAGAAATAATAATAAAGAAACTAATTATCTACATATAATATTTTCAAGTGCCACGTGTTTAATAAGTTTTCTCTCCCTTCTATCCAATATATAATTACAATTGATTTCTGACTGACCTAAGAAATGAAACAAAAGAATTCTGTGTAGTAGAGAAAAAAAATCTAATAATTTGTAATTTCGCAATGCCAACGAACACAAAAGAAATATGAGATACCTAACAAGTTGATACCAGCAGGACTTCTGAAAAAAAAATTAATCAACGTTGAAGTGGAAAAATTAATAATAATTATATTAAAACATTTATGTGGACGAGAGATATATCCAGAGTTCATGTAATTGTAAAAAAAAAAAAAAACATATTGAATTTAATACTAGATTTTTACGTTGAAAAAAAATCTTACAATACTTTGAAAAAAAAAAAATAAAAAAAGTAGGTAGTATTGATTTTTCTCGTGGAACCTACCTTTTTTCTTACAAAGATTTCTATTCTGCCATCAAGATGAAATGAGGCAAGCATTGTAACTTAAGAATGAACGAAAATAAATCAACCAATAAACGTATCATTTCTTTCCATATATATAACAATGAAATAAATTCATTGAATACGATTACTTCCACAATCATTGTAATTCGATTTTCGTAAATGGAAAAGCTTTAAATGTAGCAAAATATACGTATAGGAAAGGATTATAGGTCTGATTTAAGTTTAATCTTTTATTTTTTTATTT